>JABFPM010003265.1:0-14683 GCA_022817325.1 Idris sp. 1 HC-2018
CTGATAATTCAATTCGATTTCCATTTCACGTGAACCAAAATAAAGCAAACGGTGAGCTCGGTCGGTACGACAGCAGCGAATACGGTTACACGTTAATGGTGCTCGATACAAAGACATCAGGAATCTGGTTGCGATACCGGTAGAGAGATCGCGCGAATGCGTTGGTAGCGGAGCGTGTTGTGTCTTGGTGCATTTTACTGAAATTGCCTCGCTTCTACCAGCCAAACAAGAAAAATGAGTTTAACACGTCGAGTGCCAACGCCCAGTTAACTGGACATACGGGTTTTGCCGCATGCACTTCCACGCCTAGTGGAACTGGACCTTTTCAATATCGTATTCTGTTGTTTTCTTTGATCCGCAGAGCTGGTGAGATAATTCCACAAGCGAAATTAAATAATCCCGACCGCAATCCCGGTGTCGTTAATTACCCGTCGCTTTTTTAGAATTTTTTATGTATAACATCCACCTTTGCATTCTCTTTATCGAATCGTTAATTTTTTTGCCACACCTCGAGCGTAGATTATCAACTAATTGCACTAATCAGTTCAAGAACATTGAAAAAAGTTAACTTTTATGATCTAAAGTTTGAAATTATTGAGCGATTTTTATTATTTTAAATATCGAATAATTTATAGTCAAAACAAGTGGATACAAATTAAAGAAACAGGCTAATTTATTTAAGCAATATATTCCACTTTTTAACAAACTTTTTACATTTTTGCTTTACAATTGACAAAGAAATTTTGTAGATGTTGTACATATTCAATTATTAAAGAGAAGTTTACATTAATTGTTAGATATTCAATTATTAGTTTGATAATGAAACGAGAGGGATGCAGGTCAGGCTTGTAAGTTTGTACCATGTAAGGATTAATTATTCGCAACCAGGGAAACTCCGGCTGTGAACGAATTGTTTATTTAATCGACAAGATAAAGCGCAAAATTAACCGGAATATTTCGTGTAGATAATTTATGCAGTCGCACATAAAAAAACTCAGCACATTTTTAGTCTCATTAGTTTCGAGCTAATTTCAAAGCCTTCTCTCACCGATACATACTGTAGAATGTCCATTCTTCACTTAGCATGTATTTTTGAAATTGAACGTCACTGAAGTCGATCAACAGTTTATACTTTGAACGCTTTAGAATCGGCCTTCATTATAATAAATCTTCAACGAGCTCGAAAAAAAATTGTCGTACACCGAAAATAACACGCTACAACGTACAATGCAATATGCATTATGAACTGCAAAACAATTGCATTATTTGAAAGGAAAACCAAATTGGATGCAAAAGTTACTCTAAAATTAAGGGAGAAAAAAGAATTTAGATAAAAGTATGAAACACTTTTATAAAAGAAAAAAAAAATTTACATAAGTGCAAAGTTTTTAGTACTGCATTTAGCAGGTCAACAGTTTTAATACAAAAAGATAATTTAAATATTTAAAAGGCCGCTTCTTTTTTTATCGGACACTGCTATCTGGAGCATCTAATTTGTAATTCTCAAACTCCCAGCATCAGTTTGAAAATCGTTAAGCAGTTTCCAAAAATAAGTTTCCACAGTCAACAAGCTGAAAATCAGCTGCCAAGAGGCGTTTAGTTGTAATTGATAAGTGATAAGCATCTTCTGGATAACCTGACACAGACAAAGTTTGGACGAGATGTCGTAATGGATATTGGAAGGAACAAAGGGTGGAATTAATTTTATGGGCGCTTTATATAGTTGGCGCTGGCGCGCGCGCGCAGGTGAATAATTCTCAGGAGGCACCTGTACACATTGGTTGGCCCGACAAAAGGGGGGAACCGTTATGAGACTACTTATAACGCGAGCGTACACTTTTGCGCACTTGTATGGGGCCTTGCTATCAAATCTATTAATGCGATAAGACACTGAGATGACGAGGACAGCGGCACTTTATCGCGTATTCTTTTATGCCGGCGACTATCTCGAAAGAAATGGTAATCGTCTGCTTGGAATTTCGTAGTTACGAAGATATACGGGGTGTCCTGAAATTCCCATTAGTGTATTCATTATCTAAGTTTTCGTACACTCGTTAAACAGATAAAAAAAGTGCACAACGCAGTGCTGACCTTATCGCTGGCCCAAATGTACACGCCACGAAATTCAAATTAAATTTGTACATTGAGTAACCGATTTCCTACATTCTACGTGAGCTGACTTCACTTTCAGTTTTTTGTTTATATCAGTGAACTAATTAAATTTGGATGAAAGAAAAAATTTTCTTTGATCTTTGAAGATTTAATTTTAAGATATATTATTACTTTTGATTTGCGAAATTAAAGAACAAAAAAAAGTACATTTATGATTATCAAAATGATATAAGGTTTTATTTCAATTAATATTTTACTCAAACATAAAAGGCATTTTGAGTTATTAAATCTTATTATTAAGAAATAATGGAAAACTCGCAGAAAGGCAGAGAAATAAAGAGTCCGACATCGTATTTGCGACATTGAATGAAATGCGATTTAGTTCCAAATGAGAAGATCTCAAACTGGTCATTGTTAACAGATAATGAAAAAAGAAATTCAACTTGGGAATAATTCGTGAAAATAGCACAAGAAACGTGTCGCGTAAAGTTGGTTGAGTTGTCATGGTAATTTTTGCAACTGTTTTGCAAAAGTTGAACAATTGCTGTTACAGTCTGCACATGCTAAATAAAATGAACGCGGAACACAGCAACAATAAAAGTAAATGTCACTGTCAGTTGCAGCGAGTCAGTCTTGATTATATATGACTATATTGTTTTGGCATCTAGGTCGCACTTTTTCAATTAACTAGCAATTAACTTTTTTTTGCATAATGTTTTTTAAGTTGTGATTTTAAAAATCCCTCCAGAAAGTTGCGCAAAACAGCATAAATAGTAATACGTAAGAAGAAAATGAAGAGTTCAAACTTCGAAACAAATGCCGGGTCTTTTTCCTCCTTGGCGGAATAAATATGTGATTAAGTTTTGCAGACTTCACTGCAAAAATGCGAAACATCAACAACGTCAGCGGAGGATGAGCGAATGTTTCTAAATGTTATGTATGAATTTTTTATCAGCGAATGAATTTCGGAACAATCTTATATATACGAACGGAAGTTTCATGGAAAATAAATGTTTCTTTTCTTAGTTCTTAGAGAAATGTCTTCTCCTTTTTTTTCTCCTTCTTCTTTTTTTCATATGACAAACGAATAGAGAAGTCACCTTTCCGGACGCCTGGAATATCTTGATCATCATTTTTTAAATTAGACGCCACAATTGTCCCTGCTAGAAAAGCAAAAACAAGTTTCCTAATATCTTAATGCCCGAAGGATCATTTTTCATTTTTTTCGCCAGCTGCTCAAAGAATCGAATAATTTCTGATATATTCGAAAACTGATTTTATAATGGGTTTCTACGATTAGAATTATACGGAAAGGCAGACATTCCAGAGCTCGAATCAGCATATTTTATGGAATACTTCAAATTTGGAGCACAGTCAGTGTGTGTATGTGTGTACATTTTGTTTTGCGTTCAGTATTTTAACGAACGAGACAACTTTGATAAAATGCACCGAAACTTGTAAGAAGCCAAGCTCGCAAACGTTATCGCGTTCAAGTTTAAACATTTTAATGTTAATTATTTGTTGACTGCTTTGTGAACGTAGCTCGCACACGGTAATTTGAATCATTAATAACTCGAATGCGCATTAAATTTTCTGCTTTGCGCTTCTTACTCGGCAAAGATAATAATAATGCAGTAAGGGTTTTTAAAAATAAAAATGAAAGAACAGAAAAAAATGATTGTACCGAAGATATGCCTTTATTTGAAAATTATTTTGCAGTGCATACCTGAAATAAGAGAAGACTAGAAACACATAAATATGCAAAACATTCAGTTGCTAACAATGTAACAAAGAATTTACGTAATCGAATAGATGCTGCAAGACGAAAAATCTTAACACGAAGAATCGACATTCGGTTTTGACCGCTCGCTCGAACGAGATTTAATTGCTTGGCTGACTAAGTCAAGCACTCATAATCTTGTCGATTTTTTTTTGCATGACTCTAAGGGAGCAGGATTTCATTAAGGCTCTCCCGTGAATTAGCAATTTAAAAACCGGTTTAGTATCAACGGGAGACGAGGGTTCTGACGTTGTCCCAGGTCCAGTCGGAACTCTTGATGTCCGAGGGGGAAACGCGGAAATTCTCAGACTCAGTTATCAACTGGAATGCGATTCGCCCCGGGAACGACAGATCCACGATCTTGACTTCGTAACTTCTTTGAAGTATCAATTACGAGAGAATCCTATTTATTACGTTTATCTGTAATTCAGCGACGATTTCTATATATTTTAATATCGACTCATTATAGATTGAGACGCAATTAATTGCCGATGTATTACAGACTTTGAAAGAAAAACTGTTTCGTTGCTCAATTAAACGACATTTGTATTGAAAATATTTATTTGTTTGTTGTTTCCTCTTATCTATAAATAATAAATGATTTAATTAAATATTTTGTACTTGAGATGAAAAGTTTTACAAACACTTGACATTTAAAATTTAAATTTAAAACATTTTAATTAAATTGTTGAAATCACTTTGCGTCTGTTACCTACGAGGTTACCTATAATATATTTGTCAGACCACTAAGTTTTCGACGAGGCATTCTAATTGAGAGACCAATTTAATTTATTATATCATTTTGAAATAACGTTATACTTGTTAACTTATGAAGACTTGCAACAAATTAGTACTTACACTACACAAGGTATTTATAAAAAATTTAAGAATGATACAATTTGTGTGAAAGACTTAATAAAATTGTATGCTAAAATTGGCAATCTATAAGAAAATATGTAAACATTATACTATTTTAAGGAAAGTATGCACTTTTATTTGAAAAGTTTTAACATAGTAATAATAATCATTAATATAAAAAAGATGTACATATTGAATTTACAATTTTTCAATAAGTGGCAAAAAGTATTGTCCATTTAACAGTTTTTACAAGTTTATAGTAATAACCTAGTACAGTAGTACTGGAAAAGGAATGTATATTTTTTTATAAAGACAAAACACTTGAAGAGAATGTCTATTGGCACACTGAGTCGAGTGTCAATTTAAACTCAGTTATGAGATGTTGAAAAATGGGTTAATATGTAACATTTTCCGGTCTAATCTCGAGTATAATCTTTTGTAGTAAATTTTGTTGTCAATTTTCTGATTTAAAATGTGAAACTTATTTCATTTCAATTACACATTTCTGCGTTTACAAATAATTAAATAGTAATTTAAATAAACAAACAAAAAGTAAAATATACCTACAGAAATGACACTTTAAAATTCTGATTTAATTTTTGAATTATATTTCATTAATTATTATTTAACTGAATGTCATTTAGACCCGAGTTCTATTTTCGAACGTTTTTATTATATTCACGGTCAACACTGTAAATTTCCCCTGTAGGAGGTAAAAAAAATGGAAGCCTACTCTGCAAGCCAGAAAAAGTCGCTAATTCATGCTTAAAAATATTGACACCAAATAGGAGTAAGTTAAACTTGTGCTTGGATCATATGGACTCGGTGTATGAAGCATGTGAATATAATTTTTTAACATCTAATTAATTTTTATTTTGTTTATTATAAAATATAAGTTGTTTGTAACAAAGTATGTTGTAGATGCTTTAGATGCACAAGGCTGTTCATTTTATTATTAATTTTGTATATTTAATTTATGTTCATAACTTTATTAATTTCTTTTCAATTAAGAAATATCTTATACTATTATATTAAACGATCATTTTTGAACTTATTTTAATCATATTTTCAGTTAGAAATGATGACCCGCTTGAGAATATGAAAAAGAAAAGCACGAAAATGATTCGAAAAATGACCTACTTTCATTCCTTTAAATAAACTTGTCGAAAGAGAACAATATGACATATTTTTTTCTTAAAGTTTGTACTTATGGATTTCTGAAGCCCCAGGAGTGTATGATGATATTATTTTTTTCATAGAAATATTTATATATTTCACTAAAATCAATTTCAAATGTTTAATAAATTTACTTTTTATAAAAAAAAAAAGATTTTGTAACTGTTTGGTATTATGCAACATATTCTGGCGTTTTTATTAAGCCAACCAATCTGCTAATTATGATTTCGGCTTCTAAAAAGTAATCCATTAAACATCAAAATATTTCTTGTTATAATTCTTATACAAATCCCTAAACAATTGGAAAATTCTTTAATTATTAAAGGATTCTTTCAAAGTTAATAATCAAATGATAGCTTTTCAATTTAAAAAGATTATATTTTTTCGGATATTATTATAAATTATAAACGTAAAACTAACAAATTATATTTTGAACACTCGCAGAATTGTTTTTATGTTAAATCGATTTTTTTCTTTCTAACAATAATAAAAAATAATAAAATTTCAGATTGAAACTATTTTGTCCACTTTATAAATTTGGGAAATTTAATGAAAAAGTTTTAAATTTAAGAATAAACATAAATATTTTATCACGAATAATTTTTTATGATTAAGGAAAATAAAAATGTATTATTCATTATAAATTATCAATTTTGTAGTTTTTGTTAGTTTTATTCTTTTCAAATCCGAAAAAGAAACAACTAATAATGTTATTTATTTTCATCTAAAGTAGAAAAAGTCATAAACTCGCGTTGCGACAAAAATTATGGCTCGTATTATAAATTATTGCATTTAGAGGCACGTATAACAAAACTCGTTTTATAGATCGCGCTTTTTCTAGACTAAAGTGTAAGTTCATTTTCATATTCATTAATAATTATGACATAAATATGAAGTTCAACAACGAATTATTGGATGACGAATATAAAACAGAATTCTTTCATAAAAATAGAATCATTTTATTTTCTTGCATACGACTAAAAAAATGTCATTAATACATAAATTAGACAAATAATTTCAGGATTTAAAACTCATCTCAATAATAATTCACAATTAAGTGATTCAAAAGTACTTTAAATAGATTTTATTGCAAATTTCACTGAATATCAATATTCATTATTAACTTAAAAAAAAACACTTTATTAAATTCCACTTAAAAAACTGATAAAGGCAAAATTAAAATGTTAATTACTTTTCAATATCTTCAGTTTTGAAATCATAAATTAATGTAAACTTTCTGCAAACATTATTTCTCTTGGCTTTTGTAAAATTCTTATTTATCTTTGACATCAGAAAGTACAACTCAAATTATAGGTTTTTTTCTACATTAAACGACGAATAATTTAAGTTAGCGTTCTTGCACTATATATAGCGTTATATCTTTCCGGATGAAACGGAGCTCTCATCGCAACACGGCTGAGTGCTAAAGTATACACAATCTTCATTTACACGATTTGCCGGAGATCAGAATGAAATTATAACAACGACCCTCGGTGTATCTTGTGCCGATTCATTAACGACGGGATAACGACGTCAGTGCGCGTGAACGCCGTTTCAATAGCCCTCTCCCCGTTTGTCGATTGTTTTGCCTCGCCAGAAGACAAACTGGTCTCCCCGTTTAATATGACATACGTGTCGTTAAAGAACACTTATGTACGGATAAATGGGTCATGAAAATGACCGATAAGAAGGGCTAATGGCTGTTTCTTAATTGTGTAATCTAAAAATTAACTCTTATAATTGATTGCTTCTTCTTTTTGGAATAATTATTCTCCTCGTTATTGTAGAACTGAATATTATTATGTGTATATTTCTGTAAGCTGACATTGTCTAAAGTCTCGTCAGTAGCACATCATGGGTGGCTCGATGGACCAAAAATCGATGCTACTAATTAATGAAAAATGGTAGCGCATTGGTTGTAAGTGATACTAAACTAACGAGACAGGCTAAGCAGATGTTGAAAAAAGGCTTCGAATTTTTGTTTGTTGATTTCTTTTTTCATTTTTCATTGACTGACATCTGTCGAATTACAGCTAACTGGAGTTTTAAAAATATTCCATTTGCTAGATGTTCTTTGCACCTATTAGATAAGGTGTTCTCATTTCTTTTCTAAAAATAATTAAAAACGAAATGTCTCTTAATTAGCCGTTTCACTGGAGATTAACTTGTTTTCAAGAGTCAAGTGGCCATTTGGGCTCGAAAGAAACGCTGGTTTCGCTATCAAAAAAAAAGGACAATTCTTTTTAACGACTTTGTCTCCTTGTTGTTCACAAAACGGTTAAATTATTTGATTCGGATTTACGTGTGGAGCCGAAATAGAAACGGTTTAAACGAAAATGCCGTTGCATTTCTTATGAGATTTCTATATTTAAATAAGTTTGTTCTTTTATCTCGGATCACAATTGAGAAAACTGTTTGGTAGTAGTAAAAGAAAGTAGGTTTTTTCTTTCCATTTTTTTACTCATATATATATTGTATATATAAAGAGTTGAAAATAATATGTTGAAAACTGAATTATATTTGATTGAAAACGAACTAGAGCAAGCTATCTGTCGGCTAGATTTAAAAAGAATTATCTATATTTTAGTAGATTAATTTTTCTATGGAAATATAATTGGGATTCTGATGATACATGAAAATAATTTATGATTCGTGATTAAAGTTGAATTATATTACAATCAGATAAAATTAAGAATTTAGATGTAAAATTGACATAATAATGTTTTGAGGAAAGTATTATTTACTTTTTTTAAACTCACAATTTTTACCGAGGTTAAATTTAATGACAAAGCAGGACAATTTGTTCCAATAAACTGCAAATTTCTTGTAAAAGTTATATCGGTTTGTCAGCACTACGAGGGTTTTATTTTTATTAATAAATAGGACCTGTTGTGGCTTCAAAAAAATAAATGTATCTACCATTTCAATAACAACGCAAATAGAAAGAGAAAAAAAATCAAAAGTCTCAAAGACATTTGCTTTTTATATTATAAAAAATCAAACAGTTAAAAAAAAGAAATAATATGAATTTCAATTCATACAGAAAATTTTTAGTTCAAACATCTTACAAAGTAATATATTATTGGAAATAAATTGTATCTGTCCATAGTGAATAAAAATTATATCAACATTTTATAGAAGTTATATATAAATAAATTCATTGAATCAGAGAAAAGTTTATTACTTCAGCAAATCGCTTTACTATCGCCATAAAATCAAGATTGCCATTTGTAAATTGCTTTTTTACAACATTAAATAATTGCTTAACGGAAATTAGATCGAATTATAATTATAATTATTTTTGCACTTTGTTCACGAAAACATATAATAAAATGACAATAAATTTGTTTGATCAACTAATATAAATTGCAAAGTTAATGTAAGTTCCAAATAATTTATGCATGGTATGCTAAAAATTGTACCGTAAATTTGAATTTGTGTAACAAAGTTAAGTATTCTCAGCTTTTATAATTTACACCAGTATCACAATCTATGCACTCAAGATTATTAAATATACATAAAATGATGTTTAAAACAACTCTTCAGGTGTAAATTAGTTAGTGTTTATAATGTTATGTTTATTACTTGCACCATTCATATATTTGAACTTTACTGCTTGCACGAATTTTTTTTTATTTACCATAAAATTTGTTACATTTATTGGTTAGTCAAATATCAATTACTCGATGTATTATTAATTTCACGTAAAGTCATGTTTATTTTGAAAAACGTTCTTTCAATTATTCTGAATTCTATTACTTTATATTAAAATAATAAAATATTTCGTGTGAAATTATTTAGCTTATTAAAATACTGAAAAAAACGTTATGAAATTTGTATCGTGTGATCAAAGTTGTCAACCGGGGAGTGGTTATATGTATTTAGATCTAGATATTAAATCTACTTGGGTCTTTAGGAATTAAAATGATTTCCCAAGGAAATGTCTATGATAATATACCAGTAGTAATTTAAAAAAAGGGAACATAATGAAACTGAAAGATAATTATATATGTTGAAGCAGAAATAGGCGAATGTATTTAAAATTATAAAAAAAAAACTTTGTAAAATGCAATCAAATTTAATTCAGCTTATAAAGCTGTGAGTGAAATATTTATTTAACAAATAATGAATTTACAAAGTTGTAAAGACAAAAAATGTTTAGATTATAAATTATGAACATTTATAAATTGTGAATTTGAATATCTCTCGGAATATCTATAATGAACATTCCTAATTCAATGATTTTCATTACTTAGTTTACAAAAACTAACGTTAAAAAAGTTTCATCTTGCAAGATGACCAAACTTTAATCATTTTTTGTCATTGTCAAGTCATAGAATTTATTGAATTACACTTCATCTCTACTAGTAAAGATTTCGTCAATAATTATGGAGACAGAATAGTCAACAATGAAGATAAATTCAAAATAATACACAATTAAAATTAAATAAATAAAAATAAGTTGTTTTGTAATCGGAAAATAAATACTGTTAAAAACTTTGGTATCTTTTTGTAAATGTATACCTTTATCATTACGTTTTATGTAAAATTTTGATAATTTTACTATGCACAACATATGTGGCAATCAATTTAACAAAGTTTTCTGAAAGACATAAAACTTTTCTTGACATAAAATGGTCCATAACTTATGGGTCATAATTAGATTCTCTCAAATTAGCGTTCAAGTTTTAAGAGCAATGTCTTGAACAAACTAAAAAAGATTGTTAAAAAAACTCGATACGTCACAAAATGACATTTTGATATTCACATAATTTCACTTCAGTTTATTGATACTTATTTCTGAATAATCACTTTGTACGCCAGAGAAATTATAAGTTGAAAATAAATGTGAAAAAAATGTTTTTTAAAAACAAATTAGCAAACTGTAATTAAACATTACTTGTAAATGAAATTAAATTATAAATTATTCATCAAGTTCTACAATATCACATATAGTTATTATTATAGTAAATCACAAAAAGTATGAAAAGTTGTAACTATACAAAAATAGACTTTTGTTATCCAAAACATATTGACATATGTCAGAATATGGAATGTCATTTAATTAACGAAACGAGATGTAAGTCAAATGAGGTCGGTTTGTAAAACGAAATCAGTGAAACGCGATAATTTTTAGAAACAGATTTTGATTTACTGAGAACACCGGAACATTTGAAAATGTGAATGACAGGCGTGCGATACACCGAAACGCAACATGCCCGGCAGGCCTTGACTTTTGTCTCGAGCCTTGACCGGGCCCTGTGGGTGTCCACTGGGTCAGGAGTCATGTATGCCGGCACAGGCCTCGTTCTCACTGGGTCAACGTCGGATTCCACACGACGTTTCCAATTTTAAGAAGCGAGCCACCGAGCCAAAGCAGACGGCCGCACGCGCGCAAAATTAGTTTCGCCTGCTGTAACTTTGAACGTGACGAGCAATAAATTATACTCTCCCAATTTAACTCTCTCGTAAATAACGCGAGCTGACTTTTTTCTCGACGAAACTTTAATGGCAACTACGAGATGCACAGCTAACAGAAAATGTCGATGCTTCGACATTCTGCTGTCGCTAATCTAATAACAAAGACGTTTTGCCTACACTTGATTAACCACAAAAAAAGATATAGGTAAAATATATGGAGAAAAAAAAAAGAAAAAGTATAGTATATATATAACAAAAACTTTCCGATTTGATTTATAATGAGAAGTTTTATAGTGCAAGTTTTATTATATTAGCTCAATAGACAAAATGGAAAAAATTTCTTTTTGTATATTTCAAAGGGTTGAAGACGTCTTCGGGTTTCAGGGAGGAAGCACAATTACTATTCGTCTTGCAACATATTAAATTTTCATTTCATTACATCGTTGGGAGGCAGAAAAAGGAATCTCGTATTACAGTTCAGGTCGCTCGTATATCTCGCATAACTCGAGACCTCCCCTTTTTTTCCTCTTCTTACGTTAAATCTTGTTTTGTTCCAGGCGTACCGACAAAATTTCGTTGCGACCGCTACTATCTACGATTGGTTCCTGTTTCGACTGTCGACGTACTGCACGTTATAAAATAAATTGCCCTCGTGGCCATAAATCGCAGGTGCTTTGTGGTGCCGCGTTTGGCAGGGATCATAACGAAAAAAATGAATGAAAGACTTTTTCTTTTTTCTCAAGGGATAGTTTTATAATCTCACTATTTTTTTCATTTTGAAACTACTGGGTTCAGTTTTTTTATCTACCATCAAAAAGTCAACCTATTTTTGAGTAACGTGTGAACGTGACAATCCGGAAATCGTATGTTTAATAATGAAAAAATAAATTCACAATATTCTATAAACCCTCAGGCAAGGGATTAAAATGGATTAGATGCAAATAAAAGATATTTTGTAACTTTTGACATGATTAAGAACCGGAAATGATAGTACTTACTTTTTATACCCATTCATTTAAAGTTGTTAGTAATAATGAAAACCTTGTTTTTTTTATTTGACAATAAGGAGCTAATATATTTCAAGATACATTTAAATTGGATGGTGCTGCCATCATCAAGTTGTTTTTCGTGTTAAAAGTAAAACAGTGAAATTTTTTATTAAATTTTTTCCGTGGACGATTTATTTGAATAATTCCTTTGTGTATGATTTGATAGCAATCATCGATGTATAGAATTTTATCAACAATCAAAAATATTTGCTTTATTTACATGTAACCATTGTTCAATAATACTGAAGGACCGATTTTACATATGACAATAAATAAAATGATTTTTATATTAATCTTCGACGCACGTACGGAGAGTTTAATCTCAATAATAATTGCGATAAAATAGTTATAAAAACATTTTGCACCAAAATTCATCAATCATTGGTGCCTTAACTCTTTGACATTCCAATCCCGTAATTCCCAGTGTCAGTCTTTCACATTTCCCAACCGATAACTATCTACCCAATTTTCATGTACTTCCTGCTCTCCATCTGACGAAAAAGTAGACGCCCCAGCAAGCCATTTAACAATCGCCATTCGCTAGAGAATAATCCCGGAATTGCGATCCGCGAATCTACTGAGCATTATATCTACCGAGCAGATACAATGTCCTCCCTAAGACTTGTCGCAAAAATACAAAACACCCCGAAATGAATCCCAAAATGTTATCTCCAAAGCAATTCTCAATACAAACTCAGGGCCAGATAAATTGCAAGCTCCACCCTTGTGTCACGATAAAATGGCGTCACAGTGTACTACTATCTTGATTAAAATCGTCCGCCAAAGTGATATTTCTAAACACTGAAGATTTACTGTTCGGGCGTTCAAGTTAAACGGCTCGCATTTGGAAAATCGCACTGGGTCACAAATGCCCTGACTTTCTCGCGTCACGCGCCACTCACCTCTTGTTTCGCTTCAATTTTCCGGTGAGAAAAAAAACGCAGTGTACGTGTGAACAGGTCGACCCATAATTCAACGATTTTGCGCGCAGCACGTGTTCCTCGACAAAGACGACTGTTCATCGGTTACGATTTTTTACAATGCACCACCGGAAATGGGTCAAGTACGTTTCACAGTGGGATATATTTGGAGGAAATAAAAAAATCATTATGAATTTGTATGTGAGTAAAAGAAAATTAGCAGAACTACGTTATACTTTTTGAGAACACCAAAGATGAATCTGGTGTCATCAGTGGTTGAGTCTGTTAAGGATACTTGACGAGCTATAAAAGAGACTTTTCAGAATTTTTTTAAAAATTAATTTGAATCTAAATGTGAAATAAAGTTTGAATTGTTTTGTTAGGGCATTTATTCGAGTATTGAAAGACGAATCTTAAAAGAGCCTATAGAAGTGACAATTGTATTACTGAATTAAAAATTTAAATTGATTTTTTTAACATTTTTTTGTGATGGCTGCTGAAAGAAAATGAATTTCAGAGGTATTTTATAAAAGTGATATTTTTGGTGTTGTTGACCGATAATTATGAAATAAGGAAAGTTTGATTTCATATATTTTCTTTATCTGGCAAAAGTGAAAGAAAAATAAAATTTCTAAATATTTTATATATAGTTATTAAAATATTTTTGTATCGATAAAAATTATTTAGATATTGGAAAATTTGTTTTACACAAATTTAATTTTACAATTCCAATTTATAAATGTACACCTTTAAAATTTGCATGCTATAATAATATAGACTAAAATGTAGACTAAAACTCTCAATATATTTTTTGATATGAATAAATAATTAATCGGTATAAAGAATGAGCGAAAGTTGTTGCATTTTTCTAAGTTTTGGAATAAGAACACTTCATTTTCACCTTTTTTATATTAGCCAATTTAAAAAAATCACTATTATATTCACCTATTATTTCAAGGACTGTTACTCTGCTCAAAACATTAATACATTTTTTCACATTAAAAAGATTTTACAATACAAAAATAACAACAATTTTGGTAAAAAATTCGATTCATTCGAAATTTCTTTTATAAGTTTAAGCTCGAGTTTATGTGTATTTTACAAATCAGTTCACCTTCTTTTATAATGTTAGCAGTTTAAATTAAAAATTGTTTTTAAATAAGTGACAATTTCAATATGAATGAAAAGAAGTGAATTTTGTTTAAAAATACAAATTTTCATCGTATTGGAATTTAAATGTATAGTATACAAAATGATGGGTCAGTTCCAATTATTCTTTTCATTCGAAGTCAACTTATCTGCATTGAAATCTCGTAATTCAATTATATTGCCCTATTATCTGAAACATATTATAATTAAATTGTGTA
>JABFPM010003266.1:0-14680 GCA_022817325.1 Idris sp. 1 HC-2018
AAAGAAAAAAAAAAAAAAAAAAAAAAAAAAGGAAGATTAAAATAGGTATTATCAGACAAATTTTAAAAGACATAATCTTAGATCTTTTAAGTAATTTGACTAATGTAGCTCTGAAAAATGTACAAATAATTAAGAAGCATAAAAGTGTATAAAAAAGCAACAACCAAGAAAGAATGAACGACAGAAAAAAAAGATAACCTGTAAATGTTGCGACTACGAAATAACGCGCCAATTTTAAGGCCTGTCTTCTGTGCATCAAACTAGATCAGATTAGAAAGAAGAGTCGATTGCGGTAACGGATTAGTCACGAAAGTCGCCGGGTCCGGCGGCGTATTATAGCGCAGTGCAAATTTACAACGTGTATTGGGACTTGTCTGTCCCTCTCCCGCCCTCCCGGTCCACCTCCCCCACGCATTATTCATCTTTCGTTTGCCGTCTCTTTTTTTTTCCGCGAGAGGGCTCCGACGACGTTCTGCTTCTTCCTCTCTGCACTGATACCTCTCTCGCGCGCTGAGCAGCCATCTTGAATACCTGAGCCGCCGCATTGCTCGTTCCTCGAGGGCAAAAGGTAGAATATCTCGACAAGATGTGCGCGGTGGGGCGGGAAAGGAGAAGAGAGGGACGACTGAGAGCAAGCAAAGACACGCGAGAGAGACGGAGCGAGACGGAAGACGATGCCCGCTGGGTCCGGTGCCGTTGGAGGGGGGCATCAAGAGGGGCCCAAGAATGCTCAGGCCTCTCTGAGTTCTGACTAGCCGGTGTACGCAGGGTTAGTTTAGCCGTAACGTTTGCGCGGGCAAGGTGATTTTTTTCATCGCCTTTCACGTTCGCCTGCACGCTTTTTTTATCTCGAAAATATGTTTACTTACGGTTAAGAAAACGCTTTTAACGTAACAAACGAACGTTGTGTAGCTTACTTTTGTTGTTCGCCGTGTGATTTTTTTGTATATATATATCCGACGAAAAGTGTGGTGCTATATAATAACAAGATATTCGTTTGTGAGTGAGATTTTGCGCCACAGGAACGCCTGACTGTTGTTGTTATAATTATCCCGCTGAAAGGTGGGAAAGTGCAACGGCGCGAATCCGGCATTGTTGTCCCGAAAAGATGTGCGCGTTGAATGCAGCCAAACATCGATCAAGCTGATCGATAGCCCCCGGAGAGTTGCCTTCAAGCTTGAGATGATGAGACAGAGGCGCGACAGGTGAGGGCACGTTTGTGAAGAAGGCGCAGGGGCGCGGGTGGCGACACCTTAAGATGCCCGTGAGTAGGTTTTTGTGCGGTGCCCTGCTGATGCTGGCGGTGTCGTTCGGACGGCATGAGTGCGGCAGCGTGGCCAGGTTGGTGCCACGCAGATCGCCGATGCTGCCGCAGGACGGCTCGGGTCTGGCGATGCAGAGCCGCGCGGTCGACACCCGAGTACAGTTGGAGGTGAGAGAGGGCGAGCCTAAGGGCACACTCGTCGGCGCGATACCCACGCTGCGTGACTTCACCTACCGGTTCAATGAGCCACCCCAACAGTTTACCCTCGACTCAATCAGCGGCCAAATTCGTACAACCATGGTGCTCGACCGCGAGTCCTTAAGCAGCGATCGCTTTGACCTTGTGGTGCTGTCAAGCCAGCCGACGTATCCGATTGAGGTTAGAATCATTGTCCTCGACGTCAACGACAACAGTCCGCAGTTTCCGGAATCAAACATTGCGGTAAGTTTTTCCGAGTCCGCCGTGGTCGGCACTAAACTGCTGTTGGACGCGGCCACCGATCGGGACACCCCGGAAAACGGGGTGGTCGATGACTACTCGATCGTCGACGGCAATACTGATAAAAAGTTTAAATTGTCCGTTACAAAAAATCCAACGGGTGAGATGTCGTACCTTCACCTTGAGACCACCGGTAAGTTGGACCGCGAGCAAGTTGAGTTTTATTTCTTAAACATCTGCGCAAGGGACAGGGGCCAGCCGCCGCGGCTGGGATATCTTCTGGTGAACGTAACGGTACTCGATGTAAATGACAATCCGCCGATATTCCAGCAGAGCGATTACGTTGTGGCGTTAAATGAGAGCGCCCCGGTTGGCACCACTGTGCTGCAGGTACGTGCCATCGACAAAGACTCGGATGACAACTCTAAACTCACGTACTATCTGCCGGACACCGAGCGACAGTTCACTATAGATCCTGACAACGGACTGATAATCACCGCCGAGGCGTTGGACTGTCCGCAGCAAAGCTGCACCAAGACGAATGGTGGCTGTCCAAAGAGCTGCGTGATAACGGTTTTTGCGCGGGACCACGGATCGCCCCGACAGGACGGTCGGACCTACGTGACCGTTAACCTGTTGGACGCAAACGATCACGATCCGGAAATCAAGTTCACGTATTTTCCGTACACCGCGGGATTTGCGACTGTAGATGAAAACGCTGCTAAGGATTCAATTGTCGCGGCGGTGGATGTCGGAGACAAAGACGAGGGCCTGAATGGTGAAACCACCGTAGAGATTCGCGTGGGCAATGAACTGGGCCACTTTCGCCTGGGCCATAACACGCAGGGCTTTCATATTGTGCATGTAAACGGCCGACTGGACCGCGAGGAAATACCCAAATATAATCTGACGATCATGGCCACGGACAAAGGCACACCACCCAGATCGGCAACTGCCTATCTTGTCATCCACGTTAATGACGTAAACGATCACGAGCCGGTCTTTCAGCAGAGCGAATATTCAGCGGTATTATCAGAACTTGCACCCATTGGCAGTTTTGTTGCAAGTATTTCTGCAACCGATGCTGACTCAGGTTTAAATGCCAGAATTTATTATGACTTTGATTCGGGTAACGAACACGAGTGGTTTGCCATTGACGAGATCACTGGTCTGGTGAGTACCATCGCTCCGCTGGACCGAGAAGTCCAGGGAAGCATAGAGTTGCGAGTCACGGCGAGAGATGGTGGTCCGAATCCCAAATATGCGACAACACATTTGCGGGTAACCATTTTGGATGAAAACGATGAGGCGCCAAAGTTTTTGCAGTCAATGGTTCAGGTCACTCTGTCAGAAAACACCCCGGCGAACAGTCTGGTAGCTACCTTGTCTGCTGTGGACAACGATCAAGGAACTAACGGAAGTATTGCCTACAGTTTACATCCAAGTGTGTACAGAGACTACCCGAAGACGTTTTCTTTGGACACTTTGACGGGTCAGCTAACAACCAAGATATGTCTGGATCGCGAGGAAATGGCCAATTACACGATACTCATTGTTGCCAAAGACCAAGGAATTCCCCCGCAGACATCCACTGCCACTGTTTTGTTGTCCGTTGAAGACGTTAATGACAATGTCCCAGTTTTTTATCCGCAGACTTATTTTATAACACTGTCGGAAAGCGATTCGCCGGGTACCATTTTGGGTAGAGTGTCAGCATTTGATGCTGACGAAAGCAGCCATGTGAAATATTTTTTGGGGTCCGGCGGGGAGGGTTTGTTTACAGTCGATGAAAAAACCGGAGACATAATTTTACGGGGCTATCCGCGTAATTCTCGTAAAGTACAGTACGAATTGTCTGTTGCGGCCAAAGATAACGGTGACAAGGTTGCACCGATTAATGCGATAGTTGAAATTACTCGTAAAGAAGACCTCGAGTATTTGGAATTTGATACATACAATGGTTATGATTTCCGGATATTGGAAGACAAAGGAGACTGCATTGAGGGTACGTCATCTCTCGGTCGAGAAGTCGGATCTATTCAGGTAACAAGAATCAATGAGGTTAAAGTAAGTTATTCAATTGTTTTTGGCGATTCAAAGGGAGTTTTCAAAATCAACCAACAAACTGGAGTTATCAGCACAGCTGGCTGCCTAGATCGAGAACAAGTTTCTTATTACACTTTAAAAGTAGCTGCAAAAGTTGGTCTGGCCCGAGGTTTTAGTATAGTCAATATCACCATCTTAGATATCAATGACAATGCTCCAAAATTTCCAAAAGGCGATCGTGGAGACGATGTATTTCTGAAGGAAAATGCTGCCGTTGGTCAGGAAGTTTGCTTGGCTCGAGCACGAGACAAGGATACAGGTGCTAATGCTCGGTTAACCTATGCTTTAACGAAAAACCCGGGTGGTCAATTTAGAATCGCCGAAAATTCTGGTATCATATACTTGGATCAGCCAATCAAAGCCCAACCAGGTACGGAAGTAATTTTAGAAGTTACAGCCATCGATTTAGGCAATACTCCCCTCTCTGCCAAGCAGCAAATTCGCATCACCATTGAAGATGTTAATGACCATACGCCGGTCTTCAAATTATCCAATTACGAAACTTCCCTACTCGAGTCGACCCCAGTCAACGAACGTTTCTTCGCTCTAGTTGCATCGGACCCTGATCTCGGTGCGAATGGAAGGATTTTGTACACCGTCACAGAAGGCAACAATGAAAATCGCTTTGGAATTTTTCCCGACGGTCAATTGTATGTTAAAAATGCATTGGACCGAGAGGAACAGGATTATTACGCTCTGGAGGTGATTGCTCGGGACCAAGGTGAGCCCAGCAGAGCCTCCGTGGTGTCCGTTATAATACACGTAATCGACGAAAATGACAATGCTCCAAAATTCACAAACTCAAATTTCACCTTTCATTTGCGTGAAAACGAGCCACCAGAGACATTTGTCGGCGAGTTGTTTGCGATGGATCGGGACGTCGGTCGCAACGCCGATATGACTTTCTCTTTATCAGCGACCCAACAGAATTTCATGGTGGATCCTCGGAACGGTTTTATCAAGTCTCTACGTTACTTTGATAGAGAAAGTCTCGTTGCAAGCACAGGAGTAAACTACATAACTCTTGAAGCCATTGTAACCGACAACGGAGTTAATCGATTGCGAGACCGCGCCAAGGTCAGCATATACATTACCGACGTGAATGATAACACGCCGCAGTTTCAGCGGTTGCCTTACAGAGTTCAAATCAACGAGGACGCTGTGGTTGGCACTCAGCTGCTGCGGGTTTACACATCCGATGCGGATGAGGGCCTCAACGGAGATGTATTCTACACTCTAGAAGGTGGAAATCAAGACGGACGGTTCACGATAGACGAGGCAACCGGACAAATTTCTCTTGCGAAAAAGTTGGACCGCGAGACCAGGGATGTCTACACCCTGACCATAGTCGCCCATGATGCCGGCTTGGAAGTGCGACTGTCTTCAAGCACAACCGTTCATGTGGAAGTCTTGGACGAAAACGATAACATCCCGAAGTTCATTAATAACAAGTCCACTATATCTGTCCTAGAAACCACCTCAGTCAACACAGAGCTCCTAAGATTCAGGGCAGTGGACAATGATCTAGGAGCGAACAGCGAATTAACCTTTTCACTTTCTGCCGGTAACCGGAAGGATGCCTTCCACATTGACCCGCTGACCGGTGCTCTCTATCTTCGCAAAAAATTGGACTATGAAGAACAAAAGACCTATACTCTGAATATTTCGTGCAGTGATGCGGGTCATCCTCGTCTGGTAGCTGTAACGTCTCTTCGTGTAGAGGTCATTGACACCAACGACAATCCTCCAGCTTTTCCCAACACCTCCATCGTTCGGCAGATCCGTGAAGGAATCAGGGTGCACACTCCGATAGTGACTGTCAGTGCGGAAGATCCAGATTCTGGGGTGAATGGGATTGTCAGTTATGCCATCGTCAGACAGGATCCGGAAGACCACAAACGCAGCTTTGGAATCAACCCTTCTACTGGTGTAGTTCATACCCTTTTGCCCATCAACAGAGAAGAAGTAGACACCTTCAAGTTAACCGTAATTGCCACGGACAGTGCTCTCCCGGAATCCACTAGACTGTCTGCCCAGAAGGTGGTGACTGTTGTGGTCAATGATGTGAACGACAATGCGCCAATTTTCGTGAGTATGTCTGCGGCTTTGTTGCCGAAGAATTTAACGGGGGAGAGAGAAGTGCCTGTGGCCCAGATACTGGCCCGCGATCTGGATTCTCGGACCAATGGTCTGGTGACCTATGAACTTTTGAAATCCGGATTAAATTATGCAGAAGTGTTCCGCATAAGTCGAAGTACGGGTCTGCTGACAATGAAGCCGCTCAAATCTGTCAAGTCCGCGAAGCTGCAAATAGGAATTAAGGCGACGGACGAGGCAGTGCAGGCGGAACGCAGATCTTCGGAGGCCTATGTTACGCTGATTGTTCCTGGGGATGGAGGCGACCAGGTTGTCTGGGAACACAGCGGGATTCTCGAGGGCAGTGTGTACGAGAACGAGGCTGCTGGGGCAAATATTCTGAAGATTAGTGCGAGAAGCAGAATCGCCGGTAGTCTAGAGTATTATGTTACGAATGTGACCGCGGGAAGTGGGGGCGCGCAGGTGGACAGGTTTTTTGAAGTGGATACGAAAACTGGAGTGCTGTCAACCGCGGTTGCTCTAGACCGGGAAACTGGGATTCAGTATTACGAGGTGGAGATCTACGCAATCGTCGTTGGTGGTTCTGGACCTGCTACCGCTTCCTCAAAGGTAAGATATTATTTTAAAGTATACATCTCTTGAAAATAAGCTTATCTTATGAGGGTTAAACTAATCTATGCTCCTCAAAGAATATTAGTATATAAAGAATTTAAATGATTTAACAAACTTTCCGAGAAAACTATCCAAATTCAATAAAATGAATATTTATGAATGCGCTCAAGTCAAATTGTATTTTAATTAGCCAAAAATGATTCGATATAATAAATAATAATTCATAACATTTCTTCCAAATAATTTCGATAAGTTAGGATGAATTGTAAATGTACAATTGACGTTTTAAAATATTAAATTTAAAAAAAATATTCATTGGTGGCACTGTAGTATATATTATAATCCAATTGCTGGGAGATCAAGTTTAAAATTCAAGTCTTGAAATAAAATTAGCATAAATAATTGCGTAAATAGCATTTGATTCTTTGAATACAAGTTTAATAACCTGAGAACATTTTGATCTCAATGTTATTCGATTCAGTGAATAAATGAATTTGATGACATAACTCAGCCATTGTTCGGGACAATAATTTTCACAGATGGGCAATTAAGTTTCTAAGCCAATGTATAATGGCACCTTTTCTAATCAACTGTGTAATTACAATTATTTTTATATTTTTTTAATGATCTTAAAGAAGGTTTTTGTTGCGAAACGTTTTGCGGGATAACTACAACTCGCCCTTTCTACGTAATTAAAAAATATAAAAAGGCAAAATTCTTTTTCCAGCTAAAGTTGAACAAAGATTCGAAATGAATTCGTGATGTTTATCTCCTACTAATGTTTCACAAGCAAGACTGCCAATAAACCAGTCAAAATAGTAATCCTTTGAATAAATTAGGCCTGATTTTTTGAACACATTAGAGTCTTAGGCATTAGACATTTTGAAATGGCCCGACTAAAAGCGAGATAAAGAGTTTGTTAAGAAAAGTATATTAATTTATGTGCGTAGTAGCGTGCGGAAGATTGAATACCTTTATTAAAATCTATCGGTATAAGGTTTTCGACTTGCATCGACAAGTGGCTGGTAATTTTGAATAGCAAACGAATTCCTAGATCTGTTCATGCAAATTGTCTTGAGAATTGATCCTTGGCCTTGACGTTTAGTGTCCGCGGGGAAAACTCATTGAAAGTCATCTATAATAAACGTAATGAATTTACACAAATTATTATCTCTTCCTTTTTCACGATAATCCGCTTCATTATCTCAATTTTGTTGAATTCATTCTCAATTGTTTGTTTCGTCCTTTCTGCACGGCGCGAGAACTACTATGATTCAAGGTCAACAAACAAAAAGGCCAAAAAGTGGCGGTGAATTTTAAGACGATAGACAGAGGGGGCAAAAAGGTAGAGTTTTGCTTTAAAAAATAGTTTAAGGGGTTGCTTTTCTTTTGAATTTTAAAATGAAAAAGATTATCTTGGAGACGAAATAAATAAGAAGAAGGAAATACAAAAAAAAGAAGAAAGAACGGAGACAGCAAATAAGTTATGGTCCAATCAGTATGCGTGAATGAACATTTATCTTTGGAACTCATTAGCACCCACGATCTAGCTTCTAAATTTTGTCGCCACGCGATGTTTCGAGACCAGGCAGAGCATTAGGTGTATGCGCGCTCTTCATAGTACAATCATCGCTTAATCACGTTTTAATGACCAATAAAACTATTCCAACGTGGTCTTATTATATCTTTGTACTTGGCGCGGCATTACCCAATATAATAATGTAATAAAAGTCGCTGTGCTCAAAAGAAACTTATGTCACTTGGGAAATTGATTGAGATAAGAAAGAAAGTTGTTATGAATAATTCAGGTTCAAGAAAGTTTTATTGTCATTTTGAAATTAAACTTTCAAAACAAGTGTTGTTTCTTTTTCAAACAAGTTGGGATGACTATTCGGTTTTGAATTTTATTTTTAAATCAATGACTTATAGAATACTTTTTTGTCCACAGAAAGTTGGACTGAAAATTTATTGATACTTATTTTAAAAAAATATAGCATAAATGTTATACGGATAATTAATTAACAATTTATATGAGAAAAGTATTGCTTAGAAAGCAAAGTAATCTTATATTTTAATATTAAAAACAATAATTTATGTAGTTTAAATTACTTTATAAAGTTTTAGAGTAATTAATTGTTCAAATTAAATATAAAAGAATATTGATTTAATTTTAAATGATCAATGATAGAGTAGAATTAATTAATTGATAGTTTTATGGTGTTCAAAGTATAAGTAAGGATAAAAAAAGGCAATTAAAATGAAATTTCAGAATAATCATATTAGCCTACATAGTGTTATTAGTCTATTAATATACATAATTAATTGATTGAAAGTTGCTCGAAGGAAAACTCTGTTTATAAACTTTCAAGTGTCACATTTCATAAATTTAAAAATCGTTCATGTTAATTAAAAATTATCAACAAGTATAAATAAATAATTTATTAAAACAAAAGATAAAACAAATTTTTGATAATAATTTGTATTCGCAATATTTTGATAAACCTCTATATCGGTCATTCATACCAAATGAACTTCCTCCTTGATACCACAATAGCACTAAAAACAAGTCAAACTCGCAAATGGAAAAAAAAAAAAAATAAAGACCAGGTAAATACTTTTAATTCTCCACAACTCATCTTTTTCTTTCTCTTCAGGATTACGAGAAAAAAAACAAGCCCCTACAATCAAATTACTCAAACAAGCTTGAAAATTAAACCTTTGACAATTTGGCAATGCAAAAGTGGCTGAAAAAAAGTATTGGTTAAATAATGCTGCAGTCGTTCATAAAAATGGGAAACAAACACGATAAGATGACGGCCAGCCGAATATGCCAGGAAGTTAAAAGAGTTGAATTCGAGTAGGCTCGTACGGAGCAAAGAAAAACTTGATCCTGAACGATGTCTCGCACACGCACGCAACGTGTGTGCGAGAAGAAGGAAACATACAAGCCTGAGATGAGAGAGAGAGAGAGAGAGAGAAAACGAGGCTATAGTTAGAGGTTTTTCGACTACGAATGCCAGCGAAACACTCATCTCCGCGGATTCTCTCTCTTGTGTCCTGTTCCTTCGGCCGTCTGCTGTTCCCCGACGCCCCCCCCCCCGGAATTTGTGACTATACTTGTGAGATTTTTTCGTGCGCCCGGATCTTCCGCGCATAACGAATGCCTGGGCAACTTTTACGCTCTCTGTCGTTTCACCAAAGTGCCTCCTTGTCTCCGGCTGTCTCGGTTCGCTACCAAAAGTCAACTTTTTTTTGCCCCCGATAGAAGGCATACAATGAAATGTCTGAGGGATGATTTCTTTCGGGACAAAATGTATAATTTCAACTTTTTCAGTCTGAGTAACAATAGATTAGAATTTGATTTGTCAACAAAAGAAAGATTCAAATGTAATATTTGTGAAAACCAAACTTTGTTTCAGTTATCTTAATTAGATTGATGTCAAATTTATGTTTCAAGAAGAAAAAGCAATTATTTAATGATAAAATGTTTGAAAGATAAAATTCCAGATTATCTTGAGCAAACATCTTGAGAAGAGAAGACTATGATTCTTTGAAAAATGTGTAGAATGTGAGGCAGCGAAACAGGTAGAAAATGACCCATATATGCAGGTACCAAATGTTCTCAGCGCCAGTCAACTTGATACTTTTTCGACTGACAGCTAAAAGCCCGTCGTTTCAAATTGGAAAAATTTAACTCACATATTTCTTGTTCAACAATAAGCAAAACGGGATCATTGTCTCTCTCTCGAAAACACTTGTTCAAGATTTCATCCGAGTCACGTTAAATTATGAATATTTCATTAACTGCATGTAAATTTCATTTCACAATCATCATTATTATTTAATCGAGTATATACATTATAATATATCTGTAAACATTTTTCCAATTTGTAAGCCTTTGTCCTATTGAGTTTTGAAAATCTAATGAAAAACATGATTCATCATCACTTGAATATTACACATGTTGATTACGAAATGATAACATTTTATTGGATGCATTCAATTTGAAAAATGATATCTTACAACTGTTTACAGCTGTTTTAATCGCATTTTTGTTGTTGCTTACACACTCAGAAAATACTCATTTATAATTATCCAATTATCTTGCCCATTTCGTGGCAAATACTATATATATATTTATATTTTAGAGAGAGAGAGAGAGAGAGAGAGAGAGAGAGAGAGAGATATTGAAGACAATCATTTTCAGTTCCAAAATGTGTCTCTATACCATTAAAAGCACCATCCATCACAAAAAATGTCTGGCATTCCAACGTAATCCAGCATTTTAAAGACTAAATCCAGCGCCGTCATTATTACCAGTACCAAACGGTGGTCCTGAAGAGAGAGAGAGAGAGAGAGAGAGAGAGAAAAGCCACACTGAAGAGGAGAATCGTCGACCTCGTTTTCCGGTGGCTTTGTTTACAGTTCAACAGCTCAGATTAAAATACTTGACCGAAATGTTTTCGCAGTGCTAACGATTTCATTTGCTTTGCAACATAATTAAGCTTAAAAGTATATATTTTGAGTGTTACAAAAAAAGTATTATTGAGCTGAAATTCTTATGATCGGTAATGTAGATTTCCAGGGATAAACGAGGTCACGTCACTGTTTGAGTTATTGATACATCATTTCAAAAGCCTGTTTTTCTCGTACATATTACTCAAAGCCAAAAGTCACTAGGAAATGCGGAATCTAGTTGTTTCTTCTGCTTTTTTTTTCTTTTAAGAGGTATCGATGACTGGACACGGCGTGCTATCAATCAACGATTAGAATCTCGAATGTCGGGTATGAAAACGATCAGTTGGTACGACACACACACACACATAGTGGATTAGCATAAAAGCAGGCCACCCTGACAATTAACGAGGTCGTTCATATTTCCAAGTAGAATGTCACGCAGGGTTGTTCCCATTGAAGGCCCTAAAACCGATGGAATTCCTGATCCCAACATCTTTTTGATCTCTCAAGATTAATCTCAATAGAGATGATTTCAGAATCCGATACGGCATACACATTTGTACAAAACGGTCCGATTTTTTTAAATTAACCCCTTTACTGTTAAAAATAATACTTTAATAATAATTTTTGAAGAAAAAGAAACTCATGTTGAAATTGGGATTTGTGCGTGTGCACAACTAAAACTCTTGTTGTTTTGCTGGGCTTGGAAATAAGAGAGGGCGCAAAAAAGTAAGCGCTCACCGGTCAAAAGAAAGGCTTAGGCTGCGCGCCCTCGGTATGTCCTAACGACGCATGAACGATGCGACCCGAGATGAGATGGCATTTTCGGACGAAATCCGAACACAATTGCCGTTGTTAGAAGTCTGAAGGCAGCGGACCGACAAATATTTGAGCCGCGCTCACTTTTTAGTATAGTGTTTAAAACCGGCGCGCAGTCCGAAATCCAATCCAAGAGAAAAAGGGAGAGAGAGAGAGAGAGAGATTGTCTGTACCTCAATAAATAATTGCCCGATGGCCCTAATTGACTGCGGAATCCCACGTTTCTTTGTCATCGATATGCAACGTGTGATCTTGTAAATTACATCGCGCGAGCATCTTTTTATTACTCATTTATACCTGTCATTAATTGTCACTCAAGAGTCAGTGATTTACTGTTTGCTTAGTAAAAAATCAAGATGCAAAATTTGGTAAAAAAGAGCGGAAAATGAATAACGTTTCCTCGGTTGGAAATCGTTTTCTCACGCACCTTATTGTGAATTTGAAACTGTCAAAGTGCGGTTATTAGACGAAAAGCACGTATGACACTTGTCCTTGCTGGGAATCTGTCATTTGAATTGAGTAGGATTCACACAAGATCGTAAATCACATGCGAGTTTCTTATTCGTTGGTTATATTAGCGTAAACAAAGCTAAGTCAGGTGTATACGCACATCCGATGCAGATAAAGTTGTTGTGTCTGAGACAACACGCATAAATCACTTTGGTGTGTGTGTTTGTGCAATGTTTCTGCCACCAGCAACGATTATGTATCCGCTCACACCAAATTAGTTCCGATGCTTATATTGTATTAAACAATTAATGCGACCTGGAGTGTAATGCAAACAGAGACCTGAGTTTCTGAGTTTGGAGCGTGACTCACCGGGAGTTTGAATATGCTATACACTTTATGGTGCCAGCATTCACGCGCAAATTAATCTTTTTGGGTCTCGTTTACGATGTGTTAAGTAGTCATTTAAGATTAAATAAGAACGGAAAACGCATTCGGGTTAAGTGTCTCAAAAATAAGAACAAGAAAACATTACTTCTGTAACTGAAATGAAATTGCTGTTAATTTCGTTTGTAAATGATACAAACGAAGTTAAGAACAATTACTTTCTTTAATGCTTTTTAGCGAATAAGATTACGTCACTTTAGTCACATGTCTGACTAGTCATTTGAAATGTCCATCTAGTTCTCCTGAAGAGGAAGAAGAAGATAAAAAAAGAGAAATAATTTTGGGTGAATAATTCATATGTATATTGGTCCAGGCATGCTTTTAAAAATCGAAACGATAAGTCGAGCAGGCATTTGCAAGTTTTTTCGTGCGTTTCCTGCCAGAGCCTATAAAAATCAGATTAGCCTTTGACACGCGGCACTCGATGACTTCTTTCGGTTGGCCAGCATTTGTGCCACCTTTGGCCCGAATCACAAAAGATTCATTTCGTAGCACGCGGAAATCTTTCTGACTAGTTCTCTCTTTGTGGGAATACCTGTCCAAAAATTTACGAGCTTAGTCGTCACAAAAGGAATTCCATCTTTCGATAATACAACCTTTTTTTTCTTCTCTGAATGGAATGCCCGGTTCATTGTCACTTTTTTTCGCTCACGAGTATGACACAGGCTGTACGAATTTCGTGACGATCATTGTCATATTGTGTGTTCCATTTCTGACTGCAGTTCCGGTTGACTTTGATTTTTCCAAGCCCAATTTATGGTTTTTCTTTCTTCTCACTTCTTTTGTAGAACGGTTTATTGAACTTCAAGATTTTTTTGCGTAAATATGTTTACGAGACAAAGGAAACTTATATTGGCTTGTTTTTCTATATGTACCGGAAATTTGAGACGATGTTTTGTCCACTTTTATGGTTCACATCAAATTATACGAAAAACGAGAGGAAAAAACAGTGACTGTCACTTTCTCCAAAACGGACCAATTTATTGACCGTAAATGGCGAGAAAAAAAGTTGATTCAGTAATTAACTTTTCCATCCTGCTGTGTTGACACTCTTAAATGCCCTTATTTTTGCACCATTTTACACCTTTATTTCTTGACCATTTCTTCTTGTGATTCATCTTAGAAAATAATTTTCCCAACTTCTATTTAACATTTCTTGTCATAACAGAAAAAAAGCAGTGATCTTAAGAAAAAAAACATATATATTCATTTTGTTTTTTAATTCGATATTGAAATATCTCCATCACACTTCAGAATTCAAATATCAGAGACTACTTTTAAAGATAGGTGAAAAAAGAAATATTTTGCAGTGTTTATTCATCTTATCGACTGAGTTCGACAGAGAGTATACTTATATCATTTCGATTCACAGTTGGATCATATTTTCTTTTCTGGATCCTCTTTCCCCTATTGCCTTTTCTTGTTGCCGCAAGTCTTGAAGAAGACATTGAAAAATGAGTATGATGATGACGATCATTATCACGATTGGACTGACGACTTTGACGAGAGCGCACAAAATAAAACGACTCTCTTTCTCTCTGGCAAAAGAATCGTAAGATTATTTTTGAGTTGCGGGCCACACTGACTTGTAATACTACCTAACTCGACGTATCGATAATTCGATTAATTGCGCACGAAAAGAGACCGCTCAGTTCGATATCATTCTTCATATATACTTTATTTTTTCTGTTTTTTCTTTTTTTTTTACCTTCTCAGTCTCTGTTGCAAAAACATCAATTTCATATATTATATATAGTAAATCAAGGATTAATTTTTTTTCTCCAAAATTCAAATGCAATCTTACAGAATAATGATAAGTAATTTACATTCATTTTGATGTGCAGTTGTCATATGTCCTTTTTTTTCAACTACTATTCTTTGCAATTTAAATAATGGCACTAAAGAAACAACACGACTTAATCAGAAATATTTTGCGAGACAGTAATTTTTGTGCAGCATCATAAATCAAAATTAGAATAGACTGTTTGGCAT
>JABFPM010003267.1:0-14675 GCA_022817325.1 Idris sp. 1 HC-2018
ATTTACTTATTAAGTTTTACAATAATTACACAAAAGAATTTTTTAAAAATTATAAATGATTTTAGATGCATACATGATTAATCGTAACTTTTTCTAAAGTTAATTTTCTAATCAATAAATCATTTTTAAAATTCACAATTGCAAATCGAGCTCGTTTGTAATAACCCAATCATCCGTGATTTTCACTGTGATGACACGACGGTACCGCTATGAACTTTTAATGCTGATGTGATATCGCTATGGCATTATTGTGTAAATTGACTATGTAGCTGTAGGAAGTTTATGAGTAAATGAACTTACTTTTGTAATTGCTTATTTTACAATGTTACAGAAAAAATATAAAACGTGTTCACAAAGTCATGATAACTGTTTCTAAAATACATATAATAATTTTTAAATGTTATTTTAATCATTTGAACAAAGTTTTAAATAAAAAAAAATTAAAAATATACATTCGAACAGACTCAAGAATAATAAGATTTTCGGATTATTTTTGTAAGAAAAGTGATGACCGGTGTATATTTCATTTAAATTGCTTTCGTTAAGCTGTATGTCAAATCAACTAATCATAAACATGAATGACACATTGAAAGTAGAGATAACTTGAACTTAAGTTGGATTTCAAATACACACGTTGAAAGACATAAGAAAACAAGCAAAGGAATAAGAGGAATAGCCGCATTAAAAAATAATAACTTCAAAATCCTTATTAGTTTTACTTCTTATTTTTACGTCAAGTTTACAAGGGTATAATCTGAAGTCTCTTGATTAAATAATTTTATCAAATCCATCAAAGTAGCCAAGCACTTTTGTCATTTTTGAAAAAAATTACCAAATTCTGTTTTATATATTTGGTTACAAATAAACTGCATATTTTTGTTGTCATAATATAACTTTGAAACGATTAAAAACCACCTTTTTTTATTTCTATTTCATTTTGTTTTACTTGTTACCAAAAACTCGTGGTATGAACATATAAATTAAATTCATAAAAGCTTGTATTTAAACTTACCCAAGCTGACACATTCATCTCAGGTTCACTCTACCAATCAGCTGCTTAACACATTAAGCTTTTCCGTCGTAAATATTTCACAACTGAACCGAGTACATTTTAAATAAGTTTTAACTCATTTTTGTACTTCTGTCCGTGTACTAAAATATCAAAGTGTCCATTGAGACTCTATTTATTAGAATTCTGCGTGCAATTACTTAGCAATAAATCTGTTCTATTTTTTTGCTTAGCCAAATTAAATGCCACTTCATTATATAATTAAGGAAATTATAAAATACATATCTCAGCACATGGCTGAAGAAAATCTTAAAACCATCTCCAAGTAAGCTCTTTAAACTCTTTGAGTTTAAAAATAATTTTTTTCTCAAAGCCTTCAAAAGATTGATATTATCATTTAAAGAACTGATCGTCTGCAATTTTTCAAACAGCACCTCAATATAATATTATTTTAAGCCATTTATAAATAAATAAATATAAATGAAATTTTACCTGTTCGATCATTCGTATAATTAATCTATGGCATTTCTACTATTGTAGGTAGCGATTCAATGTATGCAAAACTACGAGCGGAACGTAGTTCGGAGCAACCTACTCATGAAATTGATTACATTTTACGATGAGTACACAGACAAACCCTAATCGCGTTATTACGACCGCAGTCATCGTAATGTGCATTTTTTTGTTGGTGGCGCTGTTACTGCTCTTATTAGTTATCCTGTGGAGAAGCAAGCCACCGTCGATTAATGAGAAGAGCGACTGTTTACGGCAAAACGCATCAGCAATGGGTTATCTTAATACTCATGAAACCGAGTTGTTACCGTTCAACAAGACTGAAATTAAAATGCAAAACGACAAAGATCTCATTGATAAGAATTTAGTTCAGCAGACGGTAGTCCAAGATTCTTCCGTAGATGTTAACAACAATCACGCCAGCAGTATCCATGGTGAGAATAACAATTTATTTTGTTTATAACAATATTTTCAATTGAAAATATGATGACTAACTCATTAATTTTGACTTTAAACTTCAAACATTTTCAAGTTCAGAAACAAAAACTGCTGTATATATACACTGGTCTAACCAAAATAAAATTATGTAACTGCTACAAAAGTTTAACGAATGAAAGAAAATTTTGAAAACTAAATGAAATATTTGTTTTGCACTCAGTGTTGCTCCGTTTTTTACGAGACACTTGTGTTATCCTAGCATCAATCACCATTGGCTAAACAACATCTTCCTTTTTTCTCCCGGTGCGTGCGGTCTAATATTGATTTAACAATTTTCGCAAAAGAAAAATAAATTCGATATTTTTGTAATGGTACTTTAAACTAATATTGAATTTGCCGTTGGTAATAAAGAATTAAATTAATTTGTTGGACAAACTGTAATATGTGATCTCAATATAATATAAAGATAAATATAACACTGAAATCCAACTGTACTTGACTTTTAAGCGATAAACATGTACAAATTCATTATCATGAACATCAGAACTATAAATTCTTGACAATACTATTGTCAACAGTATTATCGTTTCAGACAAAAAACCATAAAAAAGGTCGAAAATAGTAACGCATTATATATTATCTTGCGAAACTTTCTCTGAAAAATTTTTTATCCACACTTCCTGTTTTGCCATCCTTAACAATAGTCTACGTGCTACCCACGCTGCCTCTCCCTCAAAATATAATACAAGAGAAGGTTCAAGTTTTAAGGGCGAATTCGTGAAATGACAAAACGAACAGACAAATAGATGATTGATACTAAATTACTTTCGTAATTTGTAACAATATACACAGTGTGCCATAAACCAAATCACTTAGTGTCACATATTTTTCAACATTAATTACATCTTCTGTTATTTATAGACGTCCTTTTTGTACATAATAACAATAAATTGTTATTTATAAGACGCAAATTTAGATTCAATTCAAGGACGCTGAAAGATTGGAAACAATATCGGCATTGTTGAAATCAATTTTTAAATAATTCTTAATATCATTGAAAAGATACTGCACTATTCTCTAGCTTCCGCTATGTATGTTTATAACTTTGGAGTTCAAGTATGAATTAGTTTATTTGGAGAACCATGGCGTGGCATTCGTGCAAATCTTATTATTAGATTACAGCAAATTTCCGGTTCAATAAGATGGTCATTTCGTATTGTTGTATTTTTTGTATTTGTAAATAGTGCACCTATGAAAACAAAAATTATTTAAGTTTTTAATTTCAAGAAAAACATAAATTTTTTCAACAGTTTTATTTTGAATCCAAATATTTTAAATTAACACTCCAGATGTATTATACCATTTGGCCAAAATGTATACTACTCTAAAGCCTATCTGAAGTGAGCTTTATGGTGGCATACATTTGTGATAGTAAAACACAGATTTTGCATTAAAAGTACAGGTTTATTCAAATAAGGATTGAATTTTAAAGTGTTTTCTTGGCTGACAGATAGATTAGAGGAGAATATTCGAAAAGATAATTTAATCAATCAAAAATGTGGCAGTCCTAGAGAATACATGAAAATTCATTACGATGGAATAGTGCTTTCGTAAACGTATTTCAGGGTTTAGTAATGTCTGTAGATATTTGTGACGAGTAAAAAAGTATAGTCTCAAATATCATTTTATTTTTAGTTTCAATAAAGACTAAATAAAATTACTGGTATTTATGGTTTTTTAAATATCATATAATTATGTACAATCGACCTTGCTATAATATAGTTTTGTAGGAGAACTAGTTCTAATAAAATAGATAATTACTGTACTTCGGTATGCATTAAATTATTTTCAAACTAATATATTGTGCATTTTTAATTATTCATAAAACAATTATAAAAGTGCATAAAACATGATTTTCGTTTGTGTAATTTAGATATTACAAGATCGTATTGATATATCTAAATACCTGTGATTAAACTATCAAGAAGCATCATATTTTTGCCACTTTTGACACGTGGAATAATTTGCTGTTGGATTTGTAGAGCAGCTTATATTTTCATAAATATAAATTGCCGGTTGAGATTTATTTTCTGATATGCGAATGCTGTGTGACGTACATACATGTAACTAACGAGTTGCCATACCATAATGCTGTACATAATATCAAGTTACTTGTCCGTAAGCATTTTTACGTGTATCAGAAGGTGAGAATTTAAATAATAATTTACAGTTAATTATTTTCTGTCGAATGAAGATTTCATTATTATTTTCCATTATTAATTTCACACAATTCAGAAAGTACTTTTGAGCTAATTTTCAAAATGAAGTAAATAAAACAAACTTCTGTTTTCATAATTAAAAAAATTGTATATACAAATCTTGGATCATCTTATAATTATGAAATGTTATGTATTGCATTTGCATGTTATAATATTTATGTTATTATAGCTTATGCAGTTTCGACGAAAGCCATTGACTTCGATGGAAATGATTACTCATTTGTTATTCAAATCATCACAAAAAGTATAAAAATTATAAAGTGACTGAAATTTACTGAACATGTATGCTTTTATATTCTATGTTCAAAACGAATATTTACTTCGAAGAAAAGCATTATTTTTACTTACGAGATATTCTGATATTGAAAATTAATAACTTCTACTAAATAAAATTAATAATAATTTAAACATTAATTTCATTGATACTAATACTAAATTGGACTTTTCTTCTCCATAAAATCATAAAATGAATGTAATTATTTTCATTTACTTTTTTTCTGTTATTTGATTGTTTCGTTTGATTGCTCGTATCTAGTTGAGCACCTACATGAATGTTCCTCTTGTATTATCTGTGCGATCATTTGTAATCATACAATTATCGCTGATTATATGGAATACATACGTAATAATATATAATTATTTTTAATGATAAATCTGACGGAATGCAGCTTGACAAAAAAGTACTTTCCTATTATTTACAAGAGTTAATTATTCAATTCGTTACAAGGCGTCATTGTAATTTATTTAACAACTTTATAACTACACAATTAATCATTTTTATCTAAATTTTAATCTAAATTTTACTTTAAACAAAAATAAAACTTAATATTTACAGCTATTTTAAGCCCAGTACAAACTTACACACACGTTGAGTTTAACAACATTTGGGGTATATGGCGAAACGAAATTATAACTGATATAAAAGGAGATTTGGAGTACATAAGACCCATGAAACTTAGCCGCAATTTGTACGAAGATCCAGGTAATTTATCAACTTTGAATAATAAAATTAATAAAGACACTAAATGATATCAATTAAATGAGATAAATTATTTAGAGTCCGATGAAACCGAGAGACACGATAGTGGCCACTTTCGTCCTAGCTCAGCCGAAATTTGGGATCCACATCCGCAATATGAATTTGACGCATTTGGTCAAAAATTTCGTTTGCAGCTTACCCATGACTCCGCTTTTATTCCAAAAAACTTGAAGGTACACTATTTGTTAATAACAAATTTGTTTCAAAATAATGTGAATGTTTCAAACAAACAAAAGCTTTATAATCTATTTTGGAATGTTAATAAAATTGGCTATTGTTTTAGATAACTCACATGAGGTCAAAGGTAGCAAAGGTTGAATCCCCCAACCACTATTTTGATTGTTTATACACTGGCGTACTCGATGGAGATCCAGAATCTATTATTAGCGTTAGTTTATGTCATGGCATGGTGAGTTAAATCAATTTACTGTGGGTAATGAATAAATGTGCATTACAAACGATGTTGTCAGTTACTCGAACAATCAATTAATTAGCCAAAGAATTATATATATTACAATTTTAGACTAGATATCTAAAATCGTTCATAAGAGAGAATAATCGTAAACATTTTGTTCCTAATGTTTGTGATGAAGCTCGCTTGTAAAGCTATCACTTTCAACTAACTCGTAAATTATACGGTCTTTATTATAAACACGAAAAGATGACATCAACGTTCCTTTATTAATGTTGCCATTTCTGTCTGCTTACACCGTCTATCGTTAAACAAATTTATATATTAAGTAAAACAAAGATCTGTTGTTTTCAATTGGATGAAATTTCTCCTTTGTTGAACAGTGGACTCGTATAAATATTAATTACAGTGCGTGTCACATTAAAACAATAAGGTCTTTCTTTAATCTGAATTGTCTTCGTGTTTTTAATTTTCTCGAGCATCTAGCGTGGTGTATAAAAGTTGCAGGATAAAGACTGATTCATGAAAGGGGCTGCTTACTGAGGTTGGATGTGTTATTATTAACAGGTCTCAACTCTTAAACTGCATCTGTTGCTGAAAGATGCAAAAACACGTATGTTTCAATGAATCAGTTACACCAAATAAAAAGAAAAAAAAAATTCATACTTGACTGCAAGTTAAATTAAGCAGCGGCTTGGCATTGAATCACATTTATACATTATTCTATATGAGCATTTTTTAATTTATTTTAATTTGAACAAAGAAAAGCTCATTTTTAACTCAAACATCTTTTTTACTTACGTATTGTACACAAGTGTTTTTCTGTCTAAAAGCGTTTCATGTGAGAAAAAAAAGAATATGCATTTTTAAGTAAAAAAAATGTAAATTTTTTTACCCGGAAGCATTGCACTTTTCAGACAGGACTCTTGAAAACCTCGACAGGAAATTATTTAATAAAACCGACTGAACAATGGTCTAATAATAAAAGTTCCCCTATCGGTTCACCACTTGAACATGCTATTCTTCGCATTCATAATCATTCAACGAAGTCAACCAATGTCAACTACTGGAAGACAGCTGACAATTCTGCAGTAAACAAACACGACTTTGGTGTTCTTGGTAAGGTGTAAAAAAAGGCCGAGAAAAATTGTGCGAAGCACACTTTATTTCTTTTTTGTTTTTCATCACTTAAGTAACACGACAAAGGAATTTCCGATGACAAGCTAAAAAATTAATGTACAATTTGTAGACGACAACAACAAATCTGATGCTGTACAGTGCGGTCAAAATAATATTTTTAGCCAATCAATGAACAATGAAAATAATAAAATTCGCAACAGAAAACGAAGACACTTGAGAAGAGTCAAAGATAATTTATTTTCCAATTTCGGGAACAGTTTAAATAATAGGTACCATTAATTTGTCTATTTTTTAAGTATTATATAAATAAACAAAATCTTTTTGTCTAAGTAATTTACGACACTTGAAGTTATAACATCAAAGAAATTTAATTTCAAGATACGAATCTCTGGAGAGTCAAGAAAGTGCAAATGAAATTGAAGATTATGATCCTCGCAATAAAGCTAAGAATATAAGTGCATTATCTAATGATTATGATTCTTGGACTTCAAGAAGACCTCTTCCACTTCGGGAATATTTTATTGAAATTATGGTCGTGGCTGATGCCACGATGGTTAAGTACCATAATACTGCTCTCTTTGGCTATATATTAGTATTAATGAGCACGGTAAATATTTATATTGTTTATTATTCATAATTAATTAATAAATATAATTAAAACAATTGTATTTTTTAGGTATCTCGAATTTATAAAGATCGTTCCATTGGAAATCCAGTCAGTATTGCACTAGTAAATGTTGTGACAATAGATGAAATTTTTGGTGTAAATCACGGAGACGGCGATGGCATATATGCATCAGACATGCTGAGATTATTTTGCCAGTGGCAAAAAAGAAATAATCCGAGTGAGCCTTCTCCTGAACATCATGACATCGCTTTACTCTTGACGAGGTCCACTGAATATTAAATAATAATAGTGTTTCACGTGTGCGATGAAACGAAAATTGTAACCTTTAGATTTTAATAAATTTGTATACAAGATGCATTTTTATTGCAGAGAAAACCTGTGTCAAAATCCACAGTTAAACTTATGTGATACCATAGGATTAGCAGAACTAGGCAGAATGTGCTCTCCCAGTTCGTCTTGTGCTATAGTTAAAGATACTGGATTAGCAGCTGCTTTCACAATAGCTCACGAAATTGGACACGTGTAAGTCTTATTACTTTTCTAGTTGTAACAAACTTTTCTTTTAATCATACAATATCAAGTAATTTAATATGTTTAGATTCAACATGCCACACGATGATGACTTGCATTGCAATACGTTTCATAATTACACGGGCGTGCATTACATTATGTCACGAATGTTAGACGAAAAAACATTTCCTTGGGAGTGGTCTGCATGTTCGAAGCATTATCTTACCGAATTTCTTGAGTAAATATTTTAAGTGCAGTGATAAAATATTATTATCATTTATTGCTCAATTACATGTCAAATAATTCGATTAGGTCTGGATTAGCAAATTGTTTACTGGACCAGCCAGGCATGACGACAATTCCTTCCACATACAACCGTTTGCCAGGGGAGGATTATACATTAAACGAACAGTGCGAATTAGTGGCAGGTTCTGGGTCTAAGGTGTGCCCTCATACGGTAAGTCATGGTAAGTTACTAATATTCGAAATACATAATATTATCAGCCAGTTTGACAAAAAAAATTGAAAAATTTCACTTTTATTGTATATAATTATATAACTAAATTTCAAAGATAAGTTACAATAATTTAATTTTTTATTATCATCGGTCAGTCAGTTTGCAAAAGATTGTGGTGCACCGTGCCATACGGTAATAAAACTGAAAAACCGTGTCATACTCAACACATGCCATGGGCCGATGGAACAAACTGCGGAACAGACAAGTGGTGTTACAGAGGCGAATGCATATCCCGAAAAAAGCTCCATCCAATTCACGGACAGTGGAGTGATTGGGGCCGATATAACGACTGCTCCAGAACTTGCGGAGGAGGTATCAAAAGCAAAACACGGGAATGCAATAATCCTGCGCCTCAAAATGGAGGCAACTATTGTGTTGGAGAACGAATCAAGTACCGCAGTTGTAATACAAAGGAATGTCCACCAGGATCAATCGATTATCGGTAAGAAACCTACAGATAAAACAATAAATTAAAATTCATACACTCTATTAATTAATTCAATAATTATTTTTTAGCGAAGAACAATGTGCCAAATATAATAACAATAACATTAACATCCCAAATTTAGATCACGAAGTGAAATGGCATGCAAAATACGACCGAAGTGAGTTTTTTAATGAATATTTGTTTATTATTATTGGTATGTTATAATCATTAATAATTATGACAACAAAATGTTACAGTTTTACCAGAAGATCGATGCAAACTTTATTGCCAAGTGAAAAGCAATCAGTATTATTTGTTAGAAAATAAGGTAGCGGACGGTACACCATGTGGTCCTGACTCCTTTCATATGTGTGTAAACGGGCGATGTAAGCCTGCGGGTTGCGACCATGTTCTGGACTCATCAGCAGTATTGGATTCATGCGGTGTCTGCCGTGGAGATAATTCTTCATGCCAAAGAATAACAGGCTTCTATAATACTAGTGAATATGGATATCAGCGAATAACAAAAATTCCAGCAGGAAGTAGTAATATTGACATTAAACAGCATGGTTTTGCAGGCGATAATAATTATCTAGGTTGGTTATAGAAAAAACACAAGACAGAGCTAAAATTCGAATAGAAAATAATAATTATAATTATGATTGCAGCGATTCGTTTGGGAGAAAATGGCAAGTATCTTATAAACGGTAACTTCATGGTGATGCACCGGAAAGTAATTGTTCAGCCTGGTTTAACGATAGAGTACAGTGGTCCGGAGCCAATTGTAGAACGTCTTAACAGTACACGCCCAATCGGGGTTGACCTTGTAGTAGAGGTAATTATTACTTGAAGGTTACTTCTGACTCAAGATTTAACATTTTTTATATATATATGCTATGCAACTTTAGATTCTTTCGGTGGGAAATGTATTGCCACCTCAAGTAACTTATGAATACACCGTTCCCAAGCATAAACTCCAAGGGTTTAAATGGGATTTGTCAGACTGGAGTGAGTGCGACAGGTTTTGCCATGGTACAAAGTACCGAACCCCTCAATGCAAGGAAATAGCAAACGGCGACATTATGTCTGATGACTACTGTAGAAGTTTAAAGAAACCCCAAGAGCAGAGCCAGAGTTGTAATCAAGACTGCTTCCTGAAGTATGATTTTCTTTCATTTTGAATATTAACACTGAAAACAAATGATCTGTCAACATAGCAGACATGACTGTTAGGTTGACACAGTGCTGAGAGTAACCTTTGCGGTGCAGACTGCAAACTTTGCAGTCATGACTGTTGGCGTAACAGTCATGTCTGCTATGCCCGTAGTTTATTATTGTCAAGGAATGCGACAACAATTATTATCTGAACTTTTGGATCATTGTTTTGCAGGTGGCAAGTGATATCCATTTCAGAATGTTCAAGCCACTGCGGTCCAGGTGTTCGCAAACTCATTTACAACTGTGTTCAAGTTCTTCATTCACAGTCGGTGCCCAAATTTGTGCCACACCAAGCCTGTTCGCATTTGGAACGTGGACCAGAAGAACAAAATTGCACAGGCTCGTGTAAAGATGCACACTGGGAGTACACTGAATGGAGCTCGTGTTCAGTTTCCTGCGGTGAAGGTACTCAAACGAGAACAGCAGTGTGCATCACAGACTACAAGGAAATTGTGCCTGACGACAAGTGCTCGACCGAAGAAAAACTTGTAACACGTATATGCAATCATGAATCTTGTCCCAAATGGGATTACGCTGACTGGACACCGGTAAGATTAAAAAAAGAGAATATTTTATAAAGAACAAGAAATGGTTGTTAAGACCAAGAAATATTTCCTAAGAAAAAAAAATATGGGTTAAAGCCTAGAATTATTTTACAAGAAAAAGAGAAATATTGTTTCATTCTTTTTGAAATTGCAGTGTTCTGTTTCGTGTGGAAAAGGATGGAGACAGAGGTCTTATTGGTGTCAAATAGATGATCGAGTGGTCTCCATGTCACAGTGCAATGGAATTCGTCCTCAGTTAAAAGAGGTTTGCGATGCAGGGCCATGCGAAAAATGGTACTCTGATAAATGGGGCCCTGTAAGCATTAAGAATGTTGAGTTATTATTAGAGTTTAAAATTGTAATCTAAGTACATAATAATAAATCATTACTTTTTTTTAGTGCTCTGTAACATGCGGCAAGGGCGTGCGACACAGAAATGTAAAATGTAAAAATGTGGATAACTTGTCGAGTAGTCTATGCGATTTATCATCTAAGCCAGCAGAAACGACGATCTGTTCTTTCGCACCTTGTCTTTCTAAAGTAAACAAACATAAATGACAAATATTTTGTAAGATATTACTATAAATATTAATTTAAAATAATTTCAGACGACAGAAACGTCATCTCCATCACCAGAAATTTTCAACAATGTATCGACAAGAAGACACATTGAAACTAATTACATCACTTTTGTCAAGCATGAGTATGAGTGGCGCATCGATAATTATGGAAAAGTAATTATACTTCCATTTGTATAGAAAACTTGTCTTTCATATATGATTTATATTTACCTTATTACTTTAATTACAGTGTTCTAAATCCTGCGGCCATGGAATAGCTCACAGAGTTATAAAATGTATTTCTAGTAGTACAAAAATGATTCATCCAAGTCAATTTTGTAACGAAAAATTACGACCATCTACTGTGGTGCCATGTAACAGTCATCCATGTCCCAAGTGGGATACTGGAGACTGGACTCAGGTAAGGTTTATACTTGAAATTAATCTATAGATACGTGATTTTTATTAATAATGACTAAAATTTTGTTCTGCAAAATTTAGTGTAGCGTAAAATGTGGCGAAGGTTATCAAGCCCGGCAAGTTCGCTGTCGAGGATGGCGAGGTCATGTTTTAAAAGATACCGATTGTTCTATAAAGCTGAAACCACGCCAGATTCGAAAGTGTCAGCGACATAACTGCGGCTCTGCTCCTTCTTTTAAATGGCAAGCATCAAACTGGAGTGATGTAAGCATATCGTAAAAACTTCAGTCTATGAATCAATTTGATAGTCATAGCGTGTTTAACTGTAAATAATAAGCATGTATCTTTTAGTGCTCAAGAACTTGCGGAGAAGGATTTCAAAGTCGTAATGTAACCTGCCATCAAGTGGATGTTTATGGAAGAGTTGATCCAAATCCAGTTGCTGAATGTCCTTTGGTTAATAAGCCTCGTAGGTTACAAATATGTAAACTAAATGATTGCAATAATATTTATTATTGGACTGCTGGCGAGTGGAAAAGAGTAAGTGTATACTAATTTTATATTATTTTGATAATGTGTTTTACATATTAATTTTGAAATTTAATTTTTTGTTGAATAGTGCAGTCATCCATGTGGAAAACAAGGAAGACAAACCCGTAGAGTATTTTGTCATAACAGTTTGGGTAAAAAAGTTGCAAGACGTAATTGTTCCAAGGAGTCAAAACCCAAACGAAAACGTAAATGCAATCGACGACAGTGTAGTCCTTCAACTTGTTTAGATTTAAAGCAACGTTTTCGTACATCTACTGACGGCGAATATAATCTTTTGGTTGGTAATAGAAACATATCTATTTATTGTCGCGGAATGAGTGGCAATGATCCAAAAGAATATGTTACGTTACTAGCTGGAGATCAAGAGAATTATGCTGAAGTTTATGACAAGAGGTGCTTTAATTTATTGTTTTGTTGCAGAAATAAGTTGCCATTTATTATAAATATATCTTAATAATTATTTGTAATCCAATATTTAGGCTTTTGAATCCACAAACATGTCCTCATAATGGTAAACGCAATGACAATTGTGTATGCACCACTGATCAAGGCTCCATTTCCGGTAAAACGATGTTCAGTAAAATCCGAATAGACACAATAAAACTCCACGTAATTGGTAATTTTTCAGGAATTTTATAGAATTATTTTTTATGTTTAATATTCATTTTAAAAAAAACAACTAAAAATTTCAGCAAATGATTATACATTTTCGAGAACCAGAGGAGCAAATCAAATAGAATTTGGAAAAGCCGGTGATTGTTACAGTTTACATAACTGTCCTCAAGGATCTTTTAGTATTAATTTGAGTGGTACCTATTTGAAAATTTCTCCGAGTGTTTCTTGGACTACTCAAACTATGAAAGCACACCAGATTATAAATAAAATCGTAAGAATATTAATGTATATGTATATATATATACATATATATATATATTATGAATACTTAAATATTCAATATAAATTTTAAATTATCTGCATCATTTAAGAATTAAGTTTATTTTTATTTTTATCTTTTCAGAATGATCAACGAATAGTAGGAAGATGCGGTGGGTATTGTGGTTTTTGCAAACCATCAACTGATTTAAAACTGAGCGTTATATCATCGTAACAGTATTCAAACACATCTTATGTGTGTAAATCTGCCATATTATAATGGGCTTAGTATATCTTTTGCCATTAATTACTAAGCCTGTGTTCATATTGTTTTCTTTTTTATTCAACAATTTTTCTTTTCTAAAAAATTGTTACTTATACTATACTTATATTAAGATTTGATTAAATCAAAATATTTCAATGATTTTTTTAAAAATACTTTTAATACTGTTAAAATGAATATTTAAATTATTATTTATTAAGTAAACAATAATTAACTTGAGCTAAATAATATTTTTAAAATATTATATGCCACAATAAAATTTCTAAAATCATTTCATGTTTATTATTAATATTTTTAATTGTTATAACAAACGATCCAGTGAAATTATTCAGTATTGAAATTTTAAAAATTAAGATTTAGTGCAATAATCTAGAAGTACATATATATAATAATAAGCAGCTTTTATAAACTCATAATCATCATATTTATACATGTTATAATAAATGCACACTGCCATATTTTTTAAATGTAATTTCTTTTAAATAACATTGTTTTTATATGTATGTATGTAATTCAATTTCAGACTAAACGATCAGTCCTCAGATTGCATTGTGTTCATTAAAGATAAATTGTAATTGTAGAACTAACAATTAACCATGTAACTTATTATTTTAATACACCTTGATGAAAAATGACTTTTCATTTTATATAAAACATATTATTATATTTACAAAATATAAAAATATAATATATGACAGATTTTTGCGCAATTAAATATCTTTAATTTTTAAACATTCATACTTTCATCAGGGTTTATATTCCTAATACCGCAAACGTTCGAAATGTGTTCCGAATATATGTCAAAGGATATGTATTCCAAAAACCTTTGTGTTATTGGAATTTATTAGAAATTACTTTTTCAGAAAATTGTCTTAATTGTAAGTTTAAAATCTTATTATTAATTTAAATTATTATAATTTTACTTTTTAAGTTCATGTAATATGCATATAATTAATTTTATGTAAGCATTTAATTTACGGTACTTTTCTATCATATTTGTTAAATATACAAGATATGAAGAGAAAATTGGATAATCAGGTTGAATAAGTAAACATTAATTAAACTTTATTATTGAAAAAAAGGATATTTACGTAAATTGTTTAATATTTCGCGTGTTTAAATTATACGTCTAACTCAGATGCTGAAACTATTATTTTTCATGTTTAAGTTTTAATTTTTTTTTTTTCATTTTATTCAATTTTCTCTTAAGGTGATATATGACTCGGATTGTCTGTCTCTCTCATACAAAAATAGTTTTTATGTAATATTTTTGTTAGTTTTAAAATTTTTTGTAAAAACACACGATTGTTTA
>JABFPM010003268.1:0-14674 GCA_022817325.1 Idris sp. 1 HC-2018
TTTTTTTTTTTTTTTTTTTTTTTTTTTTTTTTTTTTTTTACAAACTTCTTTTGCCTTTAAGACCATTTTTTTATTCTTGTCAATTCCGCTGCTTTAGGATTGCTAATAGGAGTTAAAATACTTATTATGAGTCGAATTAGAATTACAAATTGAAATTTTTTCAGCAGCTGTTTCTGATGAAAAAATAAAAGGTATAAGGGAAATAATTTTTTAAAAGAGTCTGCTAAATATCAGATACAAAGGAATACTTTTTTACCTGGTAATAAATTTCGTTAAAATAATTACCGTGTTTTTTGTGAAATGCGCTCTACTTTTGTTGATTAATTAGTCAGCATCTGAAAATGAAATCGCTTTACAGCGTTTTCGTGAGTTTGTGTGTCGACGCTGGATAATTCTTACATTGTGGATTTTCTCAAATTTTGTGCTATCAGCACTACCGTAAACTATAATCCAATACACCACAGAACCGTAGCCAAACACAATGCAAAATGACAAATTGTGAGAAATATTACTTTAAAAATGTCGTTAATGTTCATACTTATTTATATCATCTTTCTTGTAAAAAATTGCAGCACTCACAAGTTTGATTCGCTGAGCCGAGTAAGAAATTATTTTTTAAGTGGAATAACAACACTTTTCACGGAAAGGTTGCAGACAATGTTTGTAACAACAAACATTTTACATATTATACGAAACTATAGCAACGAAAATTGTATAAACATCAAATAACAAGTTGAAAAGAATGTTGACATGTTATTTTCAGACAAAATTTAGTTGGCTCAATTTTTTTTTTTTTTTTTTTTTTTACTTAAATATTATGTTTAACAAACTGCAGAAGAAATCAGAATCTAAATTTTATCATTTTTTTCAAATACTTTAACATTTTCAGTTTTGCAGAAATAATTAAATCAGAAATCATGATTTTTTTGGTAAATTCTGTTTTTATTAAATAATTCAAATGTTACTTTTCACTTCTTACAAGAAATAGATTTTTCTATTACTTTTTGTAATGTTTATTTTATGAATAACAATAATCAAGCTTATACAATAGTATAAAATTGTTGATAATATTTTCATAGCTAAAAAAATTGGTTACTTTTCAAAAAAAGATGAATAGGTTTTAATGTAATTCATCGTAAATCAAAATCAATAACTACAACTGACACATTCGCAAAATATATAGTAGGTTAAAAAAATCAGTGATGCTGGGAGATGATCCGAATTTGTAATCCAATCACATAATGTAAGGTTCAAATATATTTCAGTGCTATAGAGTACGTCAAAATAGATTGATAAGGCAATTGTTAAACGCATTGATACATACAGAATTTTGATATGTCGATTGAAATCTCATTGTCATTTGAGATTTTTCGTATTTTACAACTTTAAAAGTAAGTTTATTTATTTTTCTATTTTATGCTTCAATAAAGATTTTCGTTCATGAAAATCAGGTAAATTTCCAAATGAAATAATTTTTTGTTATTATAAACATTAATAAATTACAAGATTAACATTTTTTTATTTTGTTGATTTTCACATTTATTGAACAATAATTTTACAAATTTCTTCTAATTAAATTTTTAACTTTTTTTTTTCCTTTTGTTACAAGAATTCCATCAATCCAGAAATTTTCTCCAACATTTGTGAGCATATACCTGCCATTTGACTTGCCATTGGAATTTGCATATTTTCAGCAGTCTTACAAGCTTGGCCAACCATGTCCAGCATTTGAGAAAACATTTTCGCCATTGAATCAAGATCAAAATTGCCAAAATCTGGGATTTGGCACTGCAAATAACAAAATATTGTTAACACTTCAAAGATAAAAATAATGTAATGAATGAATGAATAAGTAATTAATAATTTTATTGTAAAAAAGTTCGAAGAACCTTTCACAAAAGTTGATAATAAATTTTTTATGCTTCAACAACTTCTGTTATAATATGTTATATAATAATAGTACTTTGCACAACGGTGCTTAAAAAAACGAGATAATGCGCTATTAAAAGCAAAATTCTTCCGGCAAAATAATGACTGAATTATTATTATTAAATGCAATTACTGTTCTTTTTTAAATAAAAAGAAAGGCGGGTAATTGGGGGAGAAAAATTACATCGACAATTTTTATGAAAGCTGTCTTTTAAATTTCTACTTTTCACCCAAAAACTTGTGCCACAAAAAGCTTTAGTTTAAATAACCGTATAAGATAAAACTTTATTTTTTTTCTAAGGAACTTTCTGAATGTTATTTTCTAACTCTTTGAGCACTAAAAGTCAAGACTTTTTTAATTCACACAAATATTCTTAGATTAAATTCCTTTGAAGTTAAAATAACTTAAATTTTATAATTTTATTATAATAATGATGAAATTGATGTAAAAATAGTTTCAAACTAAGCCACAAAATTATTGATCATACTATATTGTTGATCATACTATATTGTTGATCATACTATATTGTTGATCATACTTCAATTAAATTTACAAAGCAAGCATCTGTTTTCGTATATTATTACTTCGAAGCTGAATTGAATTATGTTGAAATTATGCAAAATTTATATATACATTTTGTCTAGAATATTTACAAACATTTTACACAGAAGTTGTTTTCCATATGCTTGAAATGTATGCAAAAATTAAACTAATTTTGTATAAATGTTAAAATAAATATTGTTAACAAATTAATTTCCAAAGATCATCTAAATTCGGACAAAACTAATAATACATTTTAAAAACTGTATTAAATTTTACCTCCGCAATCGAAACGAAGAGGGCAAGTGCCAACAAAATTGTGACTGCGTATTTCATTTTGCTTATTTTCCAAAACTAGTCAGTAAAAAAACTTATTCGTTTTATTTATACTAAACGTACAATAGCAATTACTCAAGTAATTATACAAATGTTAAAGACGTGACGCAAGAATTAATATGTAATAAAATTTAAAGGAAACAGTCCATCCTGTTGTGAAATTACCAAAGGTATATCAATTTTTCCATGAATTAATATCATAATGACAAAATTAATAATCATACTTTTAATTAAAATATAATTAACGATACTAATTTATAATAATAACAAAGTTATCAGCCAAAAACAATTTATATTAATTTTTTTTAAAAGAAAAACAAATCATTTTTTAGAACAGAAAATGAAAATAATGCTAGATATTTATAAAAAAAGAAAAATTTCTTACAAACTTTTTATGTCAAAAGAATTCTCATGACATAAACTTTGAATTGATTAGAGACAGCATAACTCTGAGTTGCTGACCCGGTTAACGAACCTGACCAGTCTATTTTAGCGTACAAAACTCATTTATTTCCTCGAACCAAACGTTGTTTCACTTAACAAATTCATTTGGGCGGTCAGCTAACTAACTGAATCAGTTTCATCATTTCAACGTATCGTGAATAAATTAGCAAATCAAATAGCATTTCCCAAAAATATTCTAAAAATATACTAAATTTGCAATTTCAAATAACAAAATTATGCAGGATCAAATACAAGAATAAAACTAGATTTTGAGGTGAACAAAAATAGTTTTAAGGTTAAAATTAACAGTCAATTAACTTTCCAAGACGTATGGCTGCTGCAACGGAACTGCGTTTATCTTTAATTACCCAAGAAGAACGTTTTTCAGCATTTATTGATTTTGTTTTAGTCACTCCACGTCTAAAAGTAAAAAAATTGAAAGTTAATTTTTAAATAGTTAATATTAAAAATACAATTATTTTAAAAAAATGAGAAGAAGCATTAAATTTTATTTTTCAAACGCATAAATTTTTCTCCACAAAGATATATTCCCTCATAATGGATTATATTTCAGTGAGAAATAACTTTGGCATAAAAGATTTTTCTTTCGAGCTGAATATTTTTATATCTGTATTGTCGCTTATTGGTTGCGAAAGTTTGAAAGAAGACAAAATTATTTTTATGGTCGTCCAACACATGGACGCAAAAAGATTATTCACACAGTTACAATTCGAAGTTTAAGAATCGGCAATTCTTTTTACGTTGCATTTTTATCGTAAAAAGGTGGACGTTTTGATAGATGAGTTCGTTGACGTGTCAATGGGAATTTCATTGATTGAAATTCACATTTTGAATGAGAACAATTTTTAATGATCGCAATACCTCTTGTATCGCTGAGCAACTCTCGCCAAAATTTAATGAACTCATTACAAGCGCTTTATCAAAGTAAGGGTACTCCACATTTGAGAATACCAAAAATCCATTTGTCAGAACTTCATCGCTCGAATTGCTAAGAGAACAAGCTTGAATTAATTCAAAATAATGATTGAATCAGCGAGAATGCTGCTGTTTCTCTGCTACTATTGCGCAAACCTCCTTAACTTTAATTGATACAAAGTGCCTGAAGTTAGGAACAGAGAGTTTCGGCAAGCACCTGTTGAAAGAAAATAATGTTTGATGTCGGATTTACATAGTTGCGAATCATTATGTTTGGTTTTGTCAAAAAAAAAAAACGTTTTTATTTTTAATTTTTTGCATCACATAATCGTTCTAATTATGGTAACATTTTAAAAATTAACTTTTTTCTAGTTGTAAATTAATTTAAACAAATATTTTTGTAAAGAGCCACCTGACAGTTTTGCAAGAAACATATTTTATGACATAATTATACAATAGATAAAAAAGTGTTAAAGCTCTTTTTTAAACAAAAAGTTATATAATTTATTACCTTTTTATAGCAATAAATTTATTTAAAGATTATTGTTTTGTTACGTTGAGAGATCTTTTACAAATCTCCCGATGTTTTTGAATTAAGGCAGGTTTAGTAAATAAAATTAGATTAATTTTGAGCCATACATTTTATTGGTGTTTTTTTAGACTCAATAAAAAAGTGAAAAAGCCTTTAAGGGGATATCCCAGCGGAATGGCTGAAATCGAGAAAAATGAACCGATTTTGTTAAAAAATGAAAAATCGCAATAATTTGTAACTTATTTGTTAAATAAAATTCAAAATATGGCTATTTTCAAAATGAGTTTGGTACCGCAAATTTGGTAAACTAATTTACTTATTTTTTGTTTTAAAATGCTCGGAAAAGACTAAGGAACAAAACCTGTAGACAGAATTTTGATATTAATTTAACTAAACAAGTTATCTGCGTTTTTCTAAATTGTGGCTCAAAAATAGGCTAAAATCGGGTGTTTTTTAAATAATTGTTAATAAAATTGTTTTTAATTAAAATATTAAAAATCCGTCTAGAGATTTTTTTCTTATACGTTTCTAAATATTTAAAAAAATATTAATAATAAATAATTAAATCAGTTGAAAATTGCGGTACCAAACACATTTTAAAGTTGGAAAAATGAAACAAATAAATTTTCGAAATAATCGAGTTCAATTGACATATAATTTATTATGTTTCGTAATTTATGTTTTCTCACTTGTGTACATATATAAAGCAGCCTAATATCCCAGGACCTGATTTAAAACTTTTAGGAAGTGACAAAATGCAATGAAACATATTTTAATTAACTGCTGATTTTTCATGAATTTTCGCTGCGGTGTCTCCTTAAGGCATAAAAACCACTGAAATTACAAATGAATTTACATTGAGTTGTGATCTCATCATAATACAAGTAAATTATGTGCATCAATGAAATTAAATCCTTAAATTTGAATCAATAAGACTTGAATTTTGAATGGAGATAAGTCTCCAGAATTGAATTTATATAAAGTTGCGTAGTTTGGATTTGGCGAACATTTAACTCAGTTGCTCACCAAAAACAAGACTGACTCTGCTGCTTACGTCTGTAGGAGACAATTTCGTGCCTACTCCCACGCAATTTCGGGGGTAAACTTTTCTAAACAATTGTACATTTTCTTTAGTGCATTTTACATATAATGATTTCATCGGTGACATCATTAATTTTGGACTAATTTTGCAATTAACAAGAAACTGGTAAAAATTATCATCTTTTTCCCCGAAAATAATGTTATTTACTACTTCTGTACAATAATAAATTAATTAACAAAATATGTTTGTAACACGCCACCTAATGGTTTTGAAAAAATGTAAAACCTTTTGTTTCAAAACAAAATTCTTCAACAAAAAAGAAATTGACGTAAATTATCGTCTTTTTTACAAATAAATCTTATTTACAAAATAATTTTGTAAGACGCCATCTTTCAGAATTTAAATCAATCATATGCTAAGTTACTTTTGTTAAGAGCGTGAACATTTGAAAGTGGTAACTTAAAAAAATGTGTAATAAACAATATAATCGATACATTTTTCTAAGAACTCATTCTTATTTCATAAAAAAAGTAGTATATCTAAAATCTCGGTTTTTGAGTATTATTACATAATTTCTTTTCATTAAAAAAAAACATTTTAAATCTGCATCAAATTTCCACTAACTCACTGGATACTTGAAAACTTTCAAGTTGTTTATATAATTACTCTGACAATTAAATAATACATCTAATGATCATAAATTTAACAATTCAAATTGCAAACATGAAATTCAAATTTTGAAACAACAATAACACAAAATTAAAAAATAGCCTTCAAATTTCATAATTCGTTTTTTTCTATGTACTTTCAAAGTACTCAATTATTTCAAATTCTCCGGTGACCTGGAATTACCATTAGTCTTATTAGTTTACCCCAATGATAAGTTCATTAACACTCGCTGACAATAACTGTTCTTCATTTGTATCAGCAGCGCAACATCACAGTCAACCTTGTTTATCTGAAAGGTTAATATTTCGAATGAAACCCCAGATTTCATGCTGTGAGAATACATTTTGCAAGTTTCGCGAGCGTGTTGAAATCTAGTGCAAGCAAGTTATCTCAACTTCTTGATCCTGCAGTTTGTTTGTCCAGTCAAATATGTATGCGCGCATTCCCCACTGCTAATACGTAACTCGCATTTGAACATTTGCATTAAGCGATGCAAATTTAGCCGAGTAAAATTTATTATAATTATATTATTGTTGTACCTTCTAATCTTGTAAATTTTCTGTCCAATCAAATTTTCTTTCTTATTTTCCTCTTATTTTGCGAGCTGATAATTTAAATTCAAGGAAAGCAGATAAATCAAATCTAACTGAGCAGCAGAGCAAAATTTCGCCATTAGTCATTACGCCTACTATTGAAATTGAAATTGAATGTGAATTTGGCACCAGAATTAGGCTAAAGCAAAGATCGTCGCGAGCCAATTTCAAACAGGAAACGCTGGTGGTTTTCCAAAACTAGTCAACCATTCTGCGATTTAATTATCGAAAAGTGGATTTCAATATTTAATTTGTACACACTAATTGGAAGGAAAATGTTGTCGAATACAAATAAATAAATAAATGTAAACTATAAATTGTTTACTACAATAATTTAATTATTCCAGGTAATTTAAACATCCGAAAGCATTAAAATAAAGCTCTTTGGGAAATGAAAAAGTGGTTTCAACAGCAGCAAAAACATAATGACAGTTTTGATATAAATATTCTTGTAATGCATCACATTGTGTAAACTATTAGTAAATTTACAAAAGACTTAATTGTGCTTTGAAAAGAGCTCGAGTAAAATGAGCTCACATTTAACTCAGAATAATACGTAGAAATTCAGCAGACGATTCGTTTTGCTTTATTATGCAGAGCGCAATTGGACGTAGGAATTTTCAATAAAATCGAAAGACATGCACAAAAATCAAATCAAATTAAATGCTTAATATTTGATGGCCATCATTTGTCAATGTTACCCTCAAACATTGACATAAAATAGCGATTTTTACTTTTTTATCGCTCATTTATAAATCATCTGAAGCTTACAAAAGTTGTAATCTTTTAAAAATGTATAACTTGGAATTAAAAAAAGTTTGTTGGACGACATTTTTATCACTTGTTTGTTGAACTCTAAAACGCGATCGAAAGTGTAATTCTAAATGAACAGAAATCTGAGCTTCAAATAGTCATAAATAGCCGGTCGCCGGCAAATAAATTGCGCGGTATGTTTTGGCATAGAGAGGCCACTGTAAAAATGTAATATTTGTTGTTTTTTTTGTTTTTCATTCGATTTGTGTTTATCTTTCAGGCTGAACCAGCATTAATATACGATAGCGTGCAGGTTTTTGCCATTGGTTTAAGAACGCTCGAACAGTCGCATGCTCTCAGACCGGCGAATCTATCTTGTGAATTGGAAAATCCGTGGGATGGCGGACTGTCTCTCATCAACTACATCAATTCAGTGAGTTTTTGAAATAGTACACTACTTATACAAATTCAATCAGAGGTGCCAATTTTCGAACGATAAATATAATTTGCGCTGAGAAAATTGGGTTTCAGAATATGTTTTATGTACCACTATTGCCAACGAAAAATACAAATGAATATTTTATATATAATATTTTGTCATTTTACATTTCATTGATTGTATGGAAAAATGTTTTAAAAGTTTATTCATTTATTGAAGTTAATATTTTGGAATGGGAAATTTTAATTAATTTTTGTACAATCATTAAAAACGACTCTTGAGATTATTCTGAAATAAAAGCTGAGGTGCTTAAAGTTTGTAGCTAATAAAACTCTACAATTATCTTATTCTTGAATATTCTTGAGTTATAAACTATTCGTGGCAATGCTTCATCTACGCAGTATTGATTACATCTTTTCAGAAACTAAAAACTTTATTTTAATAAGAACGAAATGAAATTAATAAAAGCTGCAGTTTTCTTTGCTCAAGGTGAATTATTTTTATTCTTTTTCCTTAAAACAATGCAATTAAATTTATGCAGTAGACTGTAATTATGATTATGTTTTTTTGAAAAATTATGCTCGTAGTTTTTAAGAAAACGTCGGTTAAGAAAATGTCTTGATTCTTTTCAAAAGTTAAACAAGAGTAATTTTTAATAATTCATATTCATAATTTATTCCTAATTCCTTTCAACTCACATCTTATTAGAAAACAATATTTTCATTTTTGATCGCACCATTACTTTTTCAATCTTCAGATGATAGCTGATTAATTGTCGCCTTTGATTACACTTAATTCCAATAATTTTCTTTTAATCTCATTTATTTTATCATCCCCGTTCAATTCACTTGATTCACAGTCTTATTATGACAGGAATGAGCAAATGAAAAAGTGAACACACACTCCAAAAAAAAGGAAAATATTTTTATCTCCAGTGAAATTGAATTTAATCCACTTCATATGCTCGCCGAGTCGTCGACTTTTAATATCAATGTCATTATTTGAACTGGTCGGTTTTGTTTCAAGCAATTTAATAAATGCCCTCTTTTCTTAAACCATAAGTCGAGCGCCAAAGTTTTATGGTAATAAAAATTTTTCAAAACTTTGTCGCTTTCGCGTCAACAGTGAATTACCTTTCGAAAAATTTGGCCGCCATCCAAAATGAACAATATCCGAGACAACACGAACGAAAGGAAGATATTTAGCAGATAACACGGAATTTCCAAGTGCAAATACTCGAATGAATGTTAAAATGATTAAGATGTTCATGCAAAAAATTAATGCGCAAACATAAATTGCAAAACTTGTCACGCACATTATTTCGAAGAGTCATAATTAACCAGTGATTCGTGTTATTCATTTTAATTAATAACAATTTTTCAACCAAATAAACATTTTGCATTACTTTTTAATTATTATTATATGAATTTGTTTTTTTAACAAGTGCAATATCAGTAATGGCGACAGTTAACAATTTGGATTTAAAAAAAGAGAAAACTTTTATTCTTAATTGTCAAGTGATAAAATACGTGACTAAAACGTAAAGATATAATCCTGGCTTGTTTACTGAGCTAAAACTATTGTTTTACTTTTAAATAAATTAAAACATTACTTTGATTTTTTTCTTTTTAATAAAAATGTTTTACAATTAAACACAATTTCTTTTAATCTGTTTTAAAGATTTCTCATACTATTAAACATTTTTTGTTTCTTAATTTTGTAATATTTTTTTCTCTGAGTCATTTTTAGAATAAATAAATAATTAATACATGAAAAAGTTTTATACATTTAATAAAGCATAATTATTTTAATTTTAATATTTGATTAGTATGCTAAATTGAGCAATTATTATTTTATTGACATTTTATTTAATGACATTTTTCGTACCTAACGAGCCCAAAAAATAACTTTTATGCGTTACGATTTACAACTTTGATTGCACTTTTTATTCATTCATTACAATTAAATTCTGCACAATGAACGTATTTTGTTCTTATTTAAACTCTTTTTTGCAATCTAAAACCCTTTGAAATTGCTCTGATATCTGGGCTTATACCGACCATGGATTGCTCATCAAAAGGCTCGGACAATATCCATTACAAAAACAATTTGTTAGCAACACTAATAATTTTTCCGCTCACATGACCAACATCGTGAAACATCGATTAGTTGCTCGTAATATTGCCATTTTTGGCCAAAAAAGGAGAAAAGGAAGTGAGCGAAATTACATTATGATTGCGAACAATCCGAGCTCTTAATAATTCATTTCGACATCTTATCTACAAAAGCTACTGAAAACGTCAATACGTGTTGTTACAGTTTAATAAACTGAATTTAGAGTTTCTCCGCCTTTTCAATAGCATCAAAAAATTGCTACTTCGCAAGTGGAATCGCAAAAAATCGTATCGAATTTATACGCACAAAGAATACATTTCATATTGAGTGCTATTGTGGTTTACTTATTTATATATATATCTACGTGGTCCATTTATTTAAACGACATTTTTCTAAATAAAAATGTCAATAAAATAAATTTCAAGATTAAAATTGTAGAAAACAAAAAGTTATTTTATATATGGGCAAATCTCTAGAACTTTTAACTTACCTGTCCCTCGCATTTCACTTCAATTTTGTGGATTATTAAATTGAAGATTTTAGTTTTTATGGTCTGCACACCTCAAGTTATTATAGTTTTACACTTTGTAAGTACTTATACGTTTATAAGAATTATATTTTGAAAATATTTCAAAATCCCAAGTCCAAATTATTACGTCTTTGACATGTCCCTTTAGGTTATGCAGAAACATTTTCTTTTTTAATTTATAAGCACAGAATTAAACTGTAATTGAAAAATTAATAAACATTACTTCAAACTTTAACAAATACAACAAGCGCAATTCAAATGATGCGCATTTAATATGTAAAATACAACAAATAATCAAAATATGTCACTGAGTTTTAATGTCAAAAACGTAATATATTTTGTAATTGAAAATATTTATATTTAAAAAATACTTTACTTCTGGATGAACTGCGCCGGATCTTGGTGTAATAAAATATATGTGCGTGCAATAAAATCAAATTATATATTAAAAACGACTTAAATAATTGAAAAACCGTTTCAAAATATTACGTCTTTGACATTAGAAAAAAGAAAGCTGTCAAAGACGTAATATTTACCTATGTTTTTTTAATTAAATATTAACTTAAAGTTATAGACATGTAATTTATCACTGTTCGACTTTATATTATTCATTTTAAAGTAATAATAAATGATAATTATGATAAAACTAATATATGCTAAAACTTTGTTTTCAACAATTTGGCAAGTTGAAAGTTAAAGGTTCTAGAGAATTACCCATATATCATATTTGTATAATTTTTTTTATTTTATTATATTCCTATAGCATGATTTATATCTGTGAGTCATAAGAAGAACGACTTCAATTTTTGTCAAAGTTAAAATAAAAGCATAATAAAATGTCTTTTAATTTCTCTTTTATTTAGCAATATTATTTTTTATTTATATAATGCTTTAACATGAAAAAATTGAAATGTGTATCACTTAAGTCCTTAAATATAATTTTTTTTCATCGAATAAACTAATTAATCATTTAATAATCAAAGTTCAACAGATAGTGGCTGAGTATATTATTCAATTTTGTGACCATTTCACGTATTGGGGCTTCAAAAAAAAAAATTTCACTATTTAGGTCAAGACATAAAAAAGACAACAAAATCAAGAAATATTCATTACCCTTCTCACAAGTAAATTTGTTGTTTATTATTATAATTACCAAAACGAATAATACATAAATGTAATCTGTTCTTATAATAATCATAATTCAAATAAGATTAAAATGTATGATTAGCAAAGTACAGTTGACGAATGTAAATTATTATTAACAATTCAACGAGAATAGAGAATTATAATTTATCTATGTGAGCTGGTGTGACTAAATTAATTTTGAATAAGGATGGTTGTTTCCCGGCAAAAAAATTCAGCGGTAGCTATTATTAAAGATATCCATTTTTCTATTGGACATAAAGATGAATAAAACACATAAGAAAATATCTGAAAGTTATTGCAACATACCCAGGAAAATTGTTTTAACAGAGAGTTTAGACGTAACTGATTCTTCACCAACAGAAATAGAGGGAAAAAGAAATATCGTTGTATTAAGAAATAATTCTTATTCTCAATATTATGCAAATATCTCTTATTAAACATTAAGAAACACGATAAGAAGAGAAAATGATTATACTTATTAAAATAGAAGATAATTTCCTTCCAACATTAGGCATAATCAAAAACATTTTTGTTATTAAACTAATTATAATTTTATGTATAATTTTAACGATGTTTTGCAATATTGTGAGATTTTGAATGCATATCGAAGTGCATTGTCAGCGACGAAAAGACTATTCGCTATTTCCTTAGATAGTCTGCTATTTCTACATGATATTCCATTTTTCATTTATGATGACGATAATTATGTACTATTGTTGAATGACGAACAAGCTGTACATTATCTACAATTTTAATTGTAAGATGTAAGATTTTAGTTTAGATATAAAATTAAATTTTTATTAGGGATATGTAAAAATTGACAATTTTTTTTATTGTGAGTATAAATAATACTGACAATACTGGTTTAAGCAAAAACGTTTAATATTAAATGCAAAATAAAAATAATTATCTTTTAATTGGATTACACATAAACCCTAGTAGGAATGAAACTAGAGGTGCCAAGAAATGTATCTGGGCCTTAAGTGGTATTTAGCTAGACAAGCCCATATCGTGGATTGCTAATCTTGGGTTAAACTGCGGGCCTTTATTGGTAATCCTTAAAATCATAAAAGGGGTAAACCGTCCTAGGATCAATTCTGGTCTAATATAGAACCCATAAGGGCATGTAACGCCTCCCCTCTCTTAAACCTAGAAAAAAATTGCATAAATTTAAGGTAGGGCCATTCATGTTCAAATATTTTTTTGATACAAATATTGTCATATTACAAACTTAGTGAATTTAAGTGCAAAGTAAAAGTTATATTGCATAGTCTCTTAAAAACATTATAAGTGTAAATATTTATTACAAATTAATGGCGTAACACATTCACGTACTCCAGATGGTCGGTACGTGGTTCGCCTCCTCGTCGTGGCCGATGTTCGCGCAACAGTCGGAGATACCCGTCACTCGGCAACACGTGCGGCTCTCCACTTAGGTGGCCTCTGGGAAGCCAATGTCCGAAGCGTCAAGCATCATCTTCTTCGCGTGCTTGGCAATCATACTCCCACGATCGAAGAGCTGATCATGCTTCTGTGCGAAATTGAAGCCTTATTAAACTCGCGTCCGTTAGGCTTGCTCACCGATAGCATCGATGACCTGGATGCGATCACTCCAGGTTATTTTCTGATCGGTGGCCCCCTCAACTCAGTGCCAGGGCCTCCCACGCGTGATTCGAACACATCACGACTCACTCGCTGGCGTCTTCTTTGAGATATGCTCGAACAGTTCTGGGATTTGTGGTCCCGAGATTACGTCAGGTCGCAGCAGCATCGCTCCAAGTGGCGCCTCAAGAAAGCCAATATTACAGTTGGGCAGCTAGTATTATTGTGTGTGCCCAACTTGTCGCCTACAAAATGACCCCTCGGGCGCGTTATCACTTGCACCCCAACTTTTTTAGAAATAATCGAAAATGTTTTAAACTCAGCTCACTTGAAAGCATAAAACCTCTACTTTAAAACCCTTCCAATTTGTTTTATTAATTTATTTATTTATTATGGGTAATTTTACCATAAACAAAGAACTGAAAAATTAATGAATTTATAATCAAATTTAACGCATTGCACGGGGTAAGCGGGGTTAATTCTCGTTATTTTTATTACAGTATTGGATAATTTTAAGTTTTATCTTTCATTCAAAAAAAATGGTGAAAAAGCTGTAAATTTAGCAAAGTTATAGTCACTTTAAAAAAAGTATTTGATATTTTAGGGCAATCAAATTTTGAGAGTAAGAAAAATTATTAAAGAAGATTATTTATAGGTCCGATTCAAATCCTTTCTGGATGCGGGAAAGTAAAACGCAGTATCCATAGAAAATAAACGTTTGGGCTGGAATTTTAAACAAGAGATTAATCGGGTCATTTTTTATTGCGGGAAATCTAAATGCTGTGAAATATGAAAATATGTTTCGAAATGAAATCCTTCCTGCAATAAGAGAAATTGCTGGTGACAATTTTGAAAATACTTGGTTTCAACAGGATGGTGCTGCACTACATTATAGTCGAAATGTTCGTGAGTATTTAAATATTGTTTTTCCTGATCGTTGGATAGGTCGAAGAGGACTAATTGAGTGGCCAGCTAGATCACTAGATCTCACATCTCTTGACTTTTTTTTATGGGGATACCTAAAAGATAGAGTTTTTAAAACCGAACCCCTTACTTTAAATGAATTAC
>JABFPM010003269.1:0-14674 GCA_022817325.1 Idris sp. 1 HC-2018
TATGGCTTATATATAAAGTATGCATAATCCAGTATAATTTTTATTTGCGAACAAAAATTATTCGCAATAATAATATGAACTTATTTCATTCAAATTATTTTCATTAACATTTTTCTTGCTTTATACAATATTGAAAATGCCGCTGACAATAAAATATTATTGAGTTTAAAACAAATAAAATGTCTGATTTTCTTCTGAAAAAATAAATTTATCTGAAATATCAAAGTAAGGAATGTTTTAATTAAATTAATAATTTTTTTTATTGACATCCAAAGTTTTTCACCTTTTTAACACAAAACCTGTATATCTCGAAAAAGTTTTCCTTTCCCTTAAAGTTCAAGTTATCAAGGTTCAAATGTGTTTTTAAACATGCAACTTTTCAAGTTTTTAGCTATTTTGAACGTTAAATTAAAGCAAATTTTGATTTACATCTGCAAAATTTACTTAGAAATTGCAAACCCACGTAAAAAATAACTGATTGAAACTTGGGTTAAAACCTGACGGAACTTGGTATATTAAGCATCACTTGGAATATTTCTCGTGGCCAGAAATTGAACTTTCTTATTGTGAAAAAGAAACTTTTAGAAATTTTCAAAGTTTTCAAGAATTTGCAGAATTCAAGATTCTTAGAGATATTCGTATCAATACTTTGTTTATATAACAAATTTGATAAAAAATTGATAACTTAATCTGGATATTTTGTATGCTAAGCAATATTAAGATTTCTCGAAATCTGTGAAAAATTGAACTTTTCAGAGCTGTTTCAGAGAAACATTCAGAGTTATCATTTTTCAAAGTTTTTTCTCCACGTAATGTGCCAAGCTAAATCCTAATTTTGATTAAGTTTTCCCAAGCTTTGTACTAATTCATTAAAAACTTCAAATTTTTAAACAATAAAAATTCCTTGCTTTTAAACAAAAGCTAGTTAGATGAATCTTTTTATTAAAATATTTATCTACAAGTAATAAAATGTTTGCAATTTTAGAATAACAGTATACATCAAAATGTGACTACAATTCCCAAAGTTGTTCACAGTAGAGATTCACCAAATCAAATTTCCATCTGGATATTAATTTTCCACATCTCGAAGATTAAAACTAAAAAAATTCTTGTAATTACTCAAATAATGTTGTTATTTGGAATTGAACAAAAGCTCGTCTGATGAATGCTATAATTTGATAAGCCAGTGTCCTGATCGTTGAATCCTCGTCCGAGTGAAATGATGCCGAACGGTGGAGAAAAAAGCGCGGTCGGCCAAGTGAAAAGAGGTAAAGCCACCCTCGGTGGCGCATCGGTGTGTCGTGCGCTTCATGAATAAGCACGGCGCGCTCTCTCTCAGGGCGCTACGTGATTTCGCGCGGGACTCTTGGCGGTAGACCAGCCGGTGAACGTTTATTTCGTAACCTTTACCACTCGGCGATGCCAATAACGACGTTATCCCGCGCGACGCCGACGTGGTTACCCCGGCAACCCCCGAGTTGCACGTCCCAGTTCTCAGTCACGTGACCCAGCAGAGCCAACCAAACTGCTCCGAGAGATGCTGGGCGGAGCCCCGTCTTCTGGGGATGAAAGCTCCTTTCGAGGGTCGAAAAGTCGCCAAAAGTCACGTGCCACCATCAAACACTCTCCATGCTTGCTTCCGCGAGTCGTTGCGGCTCCAAGCGGCGCGACCACCGGCGTTAAAAGTGTACCTGTATCAGCCGAAAAACTCTTCACAAATCAGAATGTTCAACGTTTTTAATTGTGCTGGCAAAGCCAATTTGATTAGTGATTTTGTGACCTTCAAGTGCTCTGCTCTTCAATTTGGATTTATCAATTTGTTAACTTGTGATTAATGGTTTCTCTTGGCTTTAGGTGTTTTGGTTTCTTCGTTTTTCAATCCTCAGTTTCGTTGAATCTAAATTAGTACTCTTGTTTTACAGAGCTGTGTAATAGACAATGTTCAGCAAGAATACTGCGAAAACTACTGCTACCTTTTAACTGTCTTAAATAAAACATTTTACGACTTATTTTAGACATAGTATGTCTTAAGAAAGACGTATTAGTGTCTTAAGCAAGTCATTTATGTGTGAGACAGTAAAAATGACTTAAAAATGAGGATTAATAAGTCTTACTGTTTTTGTCAGTAGAATTTTTGATGGTTTTTCTGGTTTGTGAAAACCAGACTGATGTGAAATGCCAAACTGAAAGTAACATTGGATTTGGGAAAAGAGTGTCGCGGGTGATTATTGTGCGAAATAATGTGAGGAACAGTTAAAATGGAGCTGCGGAACTGGAAGGTATCGGAACCAGCCGTCGCTAAGCACAAAGACAGTTTCGATGACAATCATTGTTTGAGGTCAATAGGTGAATAAGGCAAACGTCACAGATCGTCAAAGGTCATTATCGAAGTTGGGGTTCTCGGTACAGACACCTGGATTGCCGGCACAGCCGACGGCCGCCGGGCCGAGATGGACCTCAGCACAGCTTATAGATACAACCAAAATATGATGGAATATTATACGTGTAAGTTGTTTGCGTGTTTAGGTGTCCTCTTGTGTAATCTTCGGTAATTCTTTCTTTTCCTTTGATTAGTGTTATTCAGATATGTATATATGTAAGTACAGAGTGAAATTTAATAATGGATAATTATTACACACTAGTTGCTGTTATGTAAACATTTATCTTTACGTAACGAAAGTGGTTGGTGGAAAGAAGAATGAAAATTGAAAATTTTTTAATCTTATTGTTCTTATTGGTAATTAGTAGTGGTTTCATTTTTTTATGGACATTCAAATAATGTATTTTAATTTAAAATAAAATATGGTTACTTACAGGGGAAAAATAGATCGTTTTGTAATCTTTGAGTGAAAGTGTTATGTTTGAAATATTAGAAAGAGTTGATTAAATTACTAAGTTTGAGTAGTAGAAGAATTATATAAACTGAGTTTTATCTTTTGCGTTGGTAATTTAATTTATGTTTTAGCTGAATTACAAATATATATTATTAATTCTGAATTTGTAATTTTCTTGCTCATATAAAATTAATCTTTGATTTTGATTACAAGAAAAAACCTTTTTTTAATTTAACCAAAAAGAGAAATTGGTATTTATAAATAAAAGCAATGTGGACATTTCTATAGCTTCAAAACAAATCTTTCTTGTTTAGAAAATAATTAAATGAATTCAATAAAATTTCGAACAATTTTATTATAATAAATTATCATCTATAAATAGGTCATTGTATTTGCATAAAAACCAAACTCAAAAACCTTCATTATATAATTATTAGAAACCAGAAAACTTGTTTTTATTTTGTAATTCAATTTTGAATAAATTTTTGGAAATATTTGTGTAAATGTATATTTTACATTATAAATTGTTTGTGAAGAAAATGTTTTCAGATTAACTGAATTAGAATTTTATATCGCAATTTTTCGAGCGCAATTTTTCGAGCGCAATTTTTAATCACAATTTGATGTAAACAACTAAGTTTGTATTGACTGTTTCGTTATTCGAAATGAAATTAATTAATATACACTCATAACATTATAACATTTACTATAAATTGCAAGTAAAACATCGCTTATAAGTAAAAGCAAACGTTTCACATTTTTACACTTGACAATCAAATTATCTAGACAAATTTTTATTTTATGCCTAAATAACTAACGTTTGAAATCCACAAAAAGCCCTGAACTTATCATGCTTAATATCTTATACACAGCTTTTCAATATAAGCTTGTTAAAATAATGTTTGATCTTTTTTTCATTAATTTATTAAATATTTTTAATTTTAAGTTTTAATTTTTAATTTAAACAACTTTTCAACAATTTTTTAACCAAAAACGTATTAATATTTGATTTTTTTGAAAATTTGCAAACATTTCAAATTTTTAACTTTTTACGTCAAGTATGCAATCCATCTGAAATCCATTCAAATAGGCATTTTCAATTAAACATTAGTGTGAAATTTTGTTAAGATTGAAGATAAAGCTTAAAATTCAGAATATTCAACGCGATAATGAGAAAAATCAGAAAACATGCGAAATTCGAGAAGCATATTTAAACCTGTAAATGAGACATTAGGCGTGGTAAAACCAGGACTTTTTGTGGGTTTTAAACATCAGTTATTTGGGCATTAAAAAAATAAAACTCGGTAATCTAATCACAATTTGTTAAAACTATCCGGTTTCTTCATTAAATATCAGTAAAAATACTGATCTTTAGAAACACTACGCAAACCTTACATTTTACCAAATCTAATTTTCAAATACAATTTTTTTTAGAATATTAATTTGAACAAGTTTGATGATAAAAAAACATGGAAAAGAAAAACGTGATCAAAATCGAAACACCCTAATATACATTTATTATCATTAATAATAATAATAATTGAGAAATATTATTTTGTATTATTAAAAAATGTTGTTACAACTCAAATATAACGCAGCGAAATTATTTCAAGTTTTTATTTATATCGTTTTGTTACAAAAACGTAGATTTATACACACTCATATAAAGAAGCAACTAAAATAATACTATTTTCTAATTTTTCTGTAAGTTTTTAGGAGAAAATTATTATAGTTACTATTTAGTTGCAGAAAATCAACGTAAAATCGAACTTTTCAAGGTTTATCACTTTATAAAAGCTCTTGAAAGATTATCATATAAAGAAAAATGTTATTAATCTTATAAGAATAAAGAAAACGAATATCGGTTAGTAAGGCGCAAAAAAAAACAATTCAAAACTGTAAAATATACTGGAACATCGATCTTAATTCGTAGAGTTTTGAAATGATAAGCAAAAACCGTCGTAGCGTGCAAACACGTAATGTAACACTCGATCAGAGGTAGAAAACTGCTGCTGGAACAATGAATCGGCAAGACGGTAGTCAATAAATCCGCAGTGTTGAGAGTGAAGTACAAAAAATTGGCGGCTAAAAATACGACTAAAGTTGGCTAAAGAAAGATTAAACTACAACATTATGTATCGAATTCACTTAATTGATGCATAACATTTCATTTTAATCAAATATGACAAATTTTGATGACTTATTTGATAAGTTTGTTTTATCATAAAATTGTTTCAAGTCTCTTTTCGACAATAAATAAAATTGAATCGGAAAAAAATATCTGTAATTTCAATCGAAAAATCTCAAGTAAATTATTATTGTATGAAAGTTAAAATGTCATGTACTATGTTGTTTGCCGTATATCAGTGATATAATTCAATAATTTATTGGCGGCGATGCAAAGTTCTATTTATCGATAATAAAATAAAAGTAATGACGATAAATACGGAAGCGGCCAACCCCTTTAGAATTTGCTAAAGTTTAGAATTTGCCAATTTTCGCGAACGATTTATTGTGACGCAAAAAAGAAAAATGACTAAGATTACCGTGCGCTTCATGGCGATTCGTTATTTTTATCGTTCGCAATAACGCCGACTATATATTTATACAAGAATTTTTATGAACAATGCGCAAGTTCGTCGTGCTTTCGATATTGAGTCTCGATTTATTTCGGAGCAGTGGTAATAAAATCTTTTGCATTTGTGTTTGCCTCGGCGCAATACATAATACGAGCGTAATGCAATATACGAACAAAGCCGTGGGAGAGAAATATCGAATATCTGTTGGAACCCTATATCAAACTTCTTGGCTTCTGACGGACGCGGATACCTATACGCACGTCACTGCAACGTTGTTGTCACATTGCTTGCAAATCACCAGTGCCATACCACAGCTCCCTTCCGGACCGTTTCTCTCACTATAAGCCCAAGTCATGTGAATAAAAAAGTTTCTTACTTCATTTACTGATATCATAATTCTGTACCGAGCTGCTGAAACAAGACAAATCGTTTTTTAAATTTTTTAATTATTTTTATAACATTAGTATTTTAAACATGTTTGCATTGTATCTTGAAAACTGAAAATAGGGTATGAGAATGTCGTAAAATATCTTTTTTACAAAATAATAACCCGATGATTTTTTAATCTTCTTTTAATTTTTGGTAAACAACATTTTATGTACCTTCAAATTTTATATTACAATATTTTCGTCAAATACTAATACTTTTTTAAATTTTTGTCTTTAAAATGAGACCTTTGTTTTTTTTGTCCTGCCACTTTTATTCACTTTTTTCAAATACTATTTTTCTACAATTCTTAATCAATTATGTATCATGGTTAATTAAAAAAGTTAACATTTATCCAATTCATTTGAGGTTTTATATACAATTTGATACTCTAATTATTATACTACTTTAGTTTATTAAATATATAAAAAAGTTAACCTTCGAATACAATGACTAACTGTATTTGAAGTAATTAGCAAAAAATTAATGATTTCATAAAAATTGTAAGAAATTTTCATGGTATTTGTTAATTTAATTTAAAACTCATTTAGCTTTTATAATATAAATATAATCACTTAATCAAATTCCATTTTTAGCAACTTTTCTTGAAAAAATCTTTGTTCATATTCTTTTCACTTATATTTATAAAATAAATTTAATATACAACATTGAAACTAAAGCTGCAATCTTAAAATACAATTTTCCCATAATTAAGTCATATGAGCAATTCTACAGATAATTTTCTTTTAGCCGTAAAAAAAATCGAAAATTTTCTGATTCAGAGGACGTCTTTGGGGTAATTTTTTTCTTAGTTTTTGCGCTCTAAAGTAAACAAAAAATACTGGTGCCCTCAGAAAGTTTAAGGGTGACACCCTTAAATATGCTATCAAATGCAATTTTATATACAATTTAATAGCAGCAATAAAAAAATCGAAATTTTTAAACTTAGACCACATCTTGAAATCTATTTTTTCTTTGTTCCTTGGCCTATCAAACGTACACAAAAAATTGGGTCCAATGAAAATGTAAAAGGTGACTATATATGAGTAAGTCTACAGATATTTTCCTTTTAGCGGTTTTTTCATTTATTTAATTAGCAATTTTAAACTTGTCATCCTTGCTGCTATGAAATTGTATATAAAATTGCATATGCACTCATATTTTACAGATTAAAATTATATAACACTAGCAAATTACAAAAATCTCGTACAAAATGCATCAAGGTAGATTTCATCTTTTAATAGGCCATTTTCGTTATTTAAATGTTGATAGTTGCAAAACATCTTAATATAAATTCTTGATATGGAATTTTGCAATTCTGCGGATTGCGTATTTCGGTGTCCGAGTAACAAGCCGTATATAGAGGTCTTTGTAGAAATTCAGATTTGTGGACCGCGTTGTACCACTTGGAGCCCTCGTATAGTTGTGGTCAGCAGGCGTGACGGTCCGTAGGGTAGCGACAGAGTACAGCTCTCTCGCAGTGAACTGCCATCCAACAACTCCACCTCTCGCTCTTGACTACCGGTCGCATTACGAGGGACGCGACCATAAACACGAGGCGAATTGATTTGTTACCGGAAGTGCGTATCGTTTCTAGTCGTGATAGTATCAACGAAATCATCATTGTTGATTCAAACGATAGACTGCCAACTTGTCATCTGTGTTATAAAAAACAATCATATTCTGTTCAAAAATAATTTCACTTTTATTAATACCTGCATACAAAGCTGACACAAGATAATTTAAAAAGTTAAACAGATAAAGTTGGCAATTTTGAAGCCTCTTTTGCTGTTTTGCTTTTGTGTAATATTTACTTTTGATTAATGCGTTAAGAGTTATTCAAATAAGAATTGAGGAAAAAAAAGAGCAAAAGAATTATGATCTGTTAATAGCGAAGGGGAATAATTAGATGAATTCGCTGAACACAGGGGCATTGTTCCAGCAGAAAAAGATGTAAGCAGTTACGTTTAAGTTGGAGTGGCCTTGTCAAGGGTGCGAACGGTGATCATTGAATTGATGATGCACTGGTACGAAAAGCAAGACATATGTCGAGCACACACAGAGGAACCCTCCATTACGATATTAGGACGCAGCCTTGGCCTGTTAGGCGATTTTAATGCGCAAATTACGATCGAACGCGTTTGCTTGCTGCGAAACAGACCACGAATGATTCAATAAAATAAGCCCGCCCAACAGAAATGGTACCAGATGCCCCAAGAAAACAGTCGGCGTGCAACATTTCTTCGTAATTTAGATTACATTGTATTTCAGGCCATAATAATTCGATATTTTAGGTATTAGAAATCTACTTTGTATACATTTTTGATAAACTTTTTTATGTCGAATTTTATACCTACTTTTTAGGGGAAACCCCGTCCATTCTTGAAGTACCCACGCACCTAGCTCTATTTTAACTCATAAATAATAATTGGATATTATATGTATTAGTATAAAAACAACTTGTATTTTTTAAATAAAAGTGTATAGCATTAAATAGTTATTTCTAAATTTGAAAGTATAAGGTTTAAATTTTCTTTAAAGATTATACATTTTTCATAGAACATTAGATACACATTATTGTATATTTTGTTAATTACATCTATAATTATAATAAACAATTCAAACGACACTTTTTGTGTGTGGCTTATACAGCCTTACAAGAAGACAATTATTACTAGTAAAAATTACTCGCGTATGTATACACACATACATTGTGAAAGAAATGACAAAAGACATGAGACTAAAGAAAAAACAATGGTTGAGCGTTGACACAACACTCAAAATGCTTATATCTTACATCTTGTATTTAACAATAACATGTAATGATGAGCTCAAGCTTATGTAATGACGGGTTACCGTGCAACTTGCTTGAATGTGAATTTAACGTCTCTACAATCGGCGTCACATTTCGTGACTGACAATTAACAGTACGGCTTATTCATGCTTATAACATTTATTCAGTTTTAAAAACAAAATTGAATATTTTACAAAAATATTTTTGCAAATGCTGTTCAAAAATTAATCAGAATATATTTTTAAAAACCAAATTTCAAACTAAAATATAAACATATTTTACATTATAATTATTATTAATAAAAAATACGAAAATTATCTTAAAATTTTAAAAATGTCGAAAATTATTTTAAATTTTCAACATGTATTTATTTTAAAATTTTTATTATAAAAAAACTACATTTAAATAAATAATTTTTGACATTTATAATTTGAAACATTATTTAATCAAACTGCATAAATTATAACATTTGATTTTTGTATATATTACAATAAATTATTTCGGTCCTGCCTATTTTTGAGGTCGAAAAATGCACAATACATACACTTCACTAAAGTGACTCAAGAAGTTGTGCATTAAAATATAGATGACCATAGTGGAGGGTGCCTTTAATGAAATCGCAGTACAGACTTTTTTTTTGTCCCTCAAAGAAAGTTGTTGGTGAACTAATGCGTTATCGATTTTGATTTGCAGGCCATGGGGGAGTGAACCAGCTCGGCGGTGTCTTCGTGAACGGAAGACCTTTACCGGATGTAGTGAGGCAGAGGATCGTCGAGCTCGCGCACAGTGGTGTCCGACCGTGTGACATTTCCAGGCAACTCAGGGTATCTCACGGCTGTGTATCCAAGATATTGTCGAGGTAAGTAAGTGCTTCTGGGCATGTTAAGATCGCACGTATCCGTTACAAGTTACGAAACCGATGCCGACGACGATGACGCCGACGTTTCTCACCTTGCGATTCCCGCGCACTTGACAATGCCGCCTTGTCAACTCTCTGACTATCGCATTATTTCCTTTCGCTTTGCGGCAAAAGCATAAAAATCATTTTCAACTTTTGCCGCCACAAATATTTATAAATTATCATATTTTGATATTTAATAATAGTAAATCAATTTTTATTTCAAAAACTTCAAAAATTTTCATTTTAATATTAATATAAAAATAATAGAAAAATAAAAAAATATATTTTTTTTTTGGAAATTTAAAAAAAATTGAAATTTATTAATATTTTAATAATGACAAATTTTAGTTAATAAATTTAATGATTATTACTTGAATTAAAGAAATTCTGTAAGACATTTTTATTGAAAGCTTAAGATGAATGATTAATTTCAATCTTCAACATACGTAAAATGCAATTTTTAAATATCGAAACAAGCACTTACGAATGTAAAATTAAGTTTTCTAGCAGCGGATAAATTACTGTTTTTCACAACATGCGCTCGTAAAATACTCTAAGAGACAAAAAAGACGAACAAAAAAGCACGAGAAAGAAAGTACGAAAGGAAGATGAAAATCATCTATTCTTAGAATGGGATGATTTAATTAAAGAATCTGTCAGAGTCCGAGGGTATGATATTGGGGTACATATACAAGAGAGATGACGAAAGCAGCAGGGACACAGCGGAGACCGGAAGGAAGGTTATGGGTAGAATTGGCAACGCGATGCGGTTTTCATGTTTTTTCAGTTCGCTCCCTTCGTCCTTTTGGATGGCCTCGTGCCGCTTAGTTGGCCAAAATATCATTTATATCATTCATTTCACCGTTCTGAATATCATTGTCATATTCAGGGTGCTCGCATAATGTACTCGGGTTATTTAGTGGTCAGGGTTAATGTCATTCTTTTTTAGCAAAATTTCACGACAAAATTTTATCGCAAATATAATTTGTGCAAATATTTAAAAATAATTTAAAGTAATGAAACGCAAAATTATGAAGTTGAGGGAAAAAGTTAGAATTCCAGAATTAAGTGATATGATTTTTAACAATTGCCTTTCGTCAAGAAATTTCAACGAAGACAGAGGGAAAAGTGAATCTATAAAATTTCAACAAAAAGTGTTCTCAGTATAAGACTAATTTCAATAATGATAAAATTGTGAGCCAAATTGTGAACGATTTACAGAATCGTAAATCTTTTGTATGTGGAGTTTAAACATACGATAAAAAAATTGTTGAATAAATTCAAATTCAAAATTATGAATTGTCTTTATCTGTTTATTGTGCAATAAAATTTAAAGGTAAAAAATGTTAATCTAATCACTTAAGCAAGTAATTTCTAGTAGTATACAATGTAAATTTAAGCTGTGTATGATACAAAAGACGGGAGCGACAGGTCAGTAAATACGATTGCACTTACATAAGCAATACAAACGAAGCATCTGTAGACGAGCCGAAAAAAGACTCAAAGTTATCCGTTAACAGGCAATTTGAGTATTCGCGTATATGTAGCTCTACTACTGCACGTTTCTTCCGAGAATACTTTGTATCTCAGTACCACGTTATATAGGTACACTATAAATACAAAGTCAGAATCACAAATATAAAACGAGTTCAAAGTTCCGCGAATGAGAGTTGATCTTTTACGATTGTGAACCGGAACGCGTGTTAACAGCTTTCAAGATGCTTTGCCGAGATTGCACTTTGTGAAACGACTCAATAGTTGGGTCTTGAAACAATGTTTATTGAAATGTCATAAATCGACTGACCTTTATGCTTTGTCGTCGGCTTTGACATATCGCTTTCTAAGTTGACGCCATCACGATCATTATGTACCATGCCGATTTAGAATCACGCTAAATTGAACCCGTTTCACCCTTCTTTTTACGAGCCACCAGGCAATTTGAAATATCGTGCGTACTAATGGTCATTTCATGGTGCAAAAAGAAGGGGTGGCGAATTGAGGGAACAAAATGTCAGCATATATGAGTACCATGTGTGACGCGAATGGGGTTTTACGCAAGATATGATCGAACGAATTTCGACAACGTGTCGTAATTTGATTCCAGATAATAATTCTTTTCATAAATAATATTGTAACAGGTTACTATGTATTTCTAACTTGAATGTCATTTAATTTTGATTAGCAATCAATGTAACTCTAAAATAGCAATTCAATATATTTTTGCTTGCTTCTGTTAATAATAAAATAATTTTGATAGTGTACTAAACAAAATATTGCAAATTTGAATCTAGTTGTACTATGCAAAAATGAATCGAATGTTAGATGAAAAAATATAGATAAAAAAGAAAGCTTTCAATTGCTCAGTTAGAATTTGCTTCTCTTATTGCTATCATTTCTCTTTCGCGTATGTCAGCATAAAGCAGCGAATGTGTTGAGCGTAGACCCGCATTCATCAAGGCGGAGCCACAACCGAGCCTTTATTGCCAGGGTTTGTGTAATTGAATCGAAGTACGAACGAAGATATTATTTAACTAATTAAGTACAAAGGGTGTTTTCACATTCACTTGGGAGATGCTATCGTGCGGGCCGAATATTTGACGTCGCGAAGGATAACGGCTCAAAACAAACGTTAGTTCATTGCGACACAATCCACAAGTTTTATCTGATACAAATTGCATTAGCTTGCCTATAAGGGAATCCAAATTCAAATTTTCAGTGTTAACATGAAATTACTTGGAATTATCAATCATTCGTCTTGAATCATGTTTCTATTTTAATGCGAGATATATATTTCGAAATAAGTATTAGCTTTTTTTTTCCTTAGAGATAATTTTAAACTTTGCTGAATAATAATGATAACATTCTGAATTATCTCATGTAAGTTGAAAAAAAGTCCCTAAAGCTTGAATATCATTACAACGACTCATATTTTTGTATTTTATTGACAGATATTACGAGACGGGGAGTTTTAAAGCCGGCGTCATAGGAGGTTCCAAACCAAAAGTGGCAACACCACCAGTCGTGGAAGCAATCGCAAATTATAAAAGGGATAATCCAACGATGTTCGCCTGGGAAATTAGGGACAGGTTGTTAGCTGAAGGCATCTGCTCACAGGACAATGTGCCATCCGTGTCGTCCATTAATCGGTAAGTTGTATTCTTAAATTTTAATTAATTACACTAAAAGTTGATTCCAAAACTAAAACCATAATTGCATTGATAATGAAAATAGCGTTGATAGTCTTTACTATTCCAACCAAAATGATGATTGAAGTGTGCTCACTTTATGCCCATTAAAATCAATTTGATTAAACAGAGGGGTCCAACAAATGCGATTATAGGTGGTAGATAACCGAGAGATAAAGCCCTAAGTAGTGACTGATTAAATCTTAGGACATATGTGAACAGATCAATGGAATCTACTCCCCAAAGGTCTGCTTCCTTTTCTAGCTCACACTTTCATCGAGTGTCGATGAACCGAGCTTGAGCTTGTGTGCTGCTCATACGTTGTAATGGCCTCCCAAGAGACCATCGTCCTTCTCGTCTCTTTATTCAAGCCCCTTGTACAAGTACTCCTATTCCACCTCCAATGTAAAAACACTTGAATTAATCGGTTGATACCCTGAGGGATTTGTGAAAGGTCAACAGGATTCGCTGTTTTACTGTTTTTCACTACCAAACATATGCTGCGACTTGTTATTTGCCATTAGAAACTTCAACCTGTTTTCCCTACAATCAGATGGCAATTAACAATTTTCTTGAAAATTTAATTTTATTTAGAAGAAACAAAATTATAATGTTAATTGATTTTATCTTCTATGATTGTTTGCAAAAGTAAGAGTACTAAAACGAATGAGAGGACGGAAGTTCAGGAATACTGACCGTCCTCTTTCCATATGTCTAGAATTGTGACCAAGGGTGCGGTGGCTTGTTGCTCGATCAACTCCTCTACACGGCGCCAGTTTGCTCTCTTCTTTTTCCGCAGTGTCTCTTTCGTTTTCTTCATTGTCCCTTTTTCTTCAAGCAACCAGGCCCAGATGGGCAAGTATTGATCTAAAAGCAGATTTTCGTTCTGCAAAATCCTAGACGAAAGATACTTACCAGTCTTCCGTCCGTTTCTGTGGTTTCACTTTCGCACCTCACTTCAACCAAATGTATTTGCAATTTCACTCAAGCGTTCAATTTGATTTTAACCGTCTGCACACTCAGAAAAATTGAATTAAGACTGTTTATTCAAATGTGCTCATCTTTTTTTACTTCATAAATAATTAAACACTCTTGTCTTGTTTTCGAGTGAAAAATGAGCTACACAAAAACCAGATTCGCTTAGCAAAATGAAATGCTGAAATATGATAATTACTTGCGGTCGGCTTGATTTGAGTGTCTAATGTTGTTTAAAGACACTGGTAGTTGTGGTCTTAAATATTGTTCTTCCGGTTATTTTTTACTTACGCGATATTCCAGCTTGTCTCCTCTTGATACGCCCGTTTGCTGAGATTTTTCCCATTATGAGCGTGTCCCGCTTTTTCTGTTCGGCGAGTTAGCTTTCGGAAAAATAATGACACAGCTGATATAATGTACCGTTCTGGTTTGCCGAGTGGGGAGCAAAAGTAAGGTGGTTCTGTGTTACAGCAAAAACGCTCAAGCGGTGGCAAAACAATGGAGTGTCTTGGCGAAAAATAACAGTTATATATCCTGAGTATGAGGCGAAATTCTGAACTCAAAGAAAAATCCAACAACGAAAGATTGACTGTTAATGGCTGGCAAGCTTTTTTCATTCCCGTGACTTCATTTTCTCGGGAGGCACTTATTTTTCAAATAATATTTTGCAACTATTTTCGATAAAAATGTTTGAGAAGAAAAATTGCGAGAAACCGGCGACTATAAGACAACAAAGCGAGGGTAAAAAAAAAGAGTAATATCACGACGTGAGATGCAGTGGGAGAGTTAAAGAAGGCTGAGTCTGCGGAGGAAACAGAGAGAGGCACGCTGGATTTCGGGTGGAAATATTGATAGGCTCGGCTTCGGTTGCGGAGTCACGCTCGAGTAGACGAGGTCTATCTTACCAAGTACAAATACATCCTCATAGAGTCGGGCTTTGTATACGTGCGTATTAGTGTGTACAAAGTCAGCGCGCTTGA
>JABFPM010003270.1:0-14673 GCA_022817325.1 Idris sp. 1 HC-2018
AAAAAATGTAAAAGATTCTTAAGTGATGTAAAAATATCATTCCTACTGAATTTTGTATATGCACTTGTTATAAATGAAGAAAATTTGCTAAATGAAAAAAATTGCAAATAATCTTGTCAATATAGTTTGTTATTAATATTAAATCAACATTGCATTTTTTTAAAAAATAAAGTTGAAATAGGAAAAAAAATGTTACTGCGCATCCAAAATATAGCAATTCATTCTAATGCGCAAGTTTTTGATAAAAACCTGCGCAAAACATTTACCGCGCAACTGACACCATTTTTGAAATTCTTTTTTGTGAAATTTCGAAAATTAAAAATTTCGAAAAAAAAAAAAAAAAAGAATAAATAATGCTTTTAAAAATAGATTCTTATTATCTAAATTATTAGTTTCATAAACAATAAATAATTAAAAAAAAAATTTCTAGCAAAATTATTTAGTTTTGAACTTTTAAATTTGTCTGAATTAATTTTTAACAATAACTTTTTGTCTGCAACATTTCAGTCAGCAGAGCATAAAATGATTCTTTCTTAGAACTAAATTTTCATCTCGTCAGTTAATAAACAACAATAAGATCTTTGTTTAAAAGAAAAAAAAAACGTCACGGCATCAATCATAGAGTAATCCGAAATTACGTAAATGACACGGAATCACGCAATTGGTAGATCTGAGATGCACTTTTTTCAAGTTTAAGACGGGTTTCAATCTGCCGCAATAGACACTGCGCAGACTCGCGGAGATATGTAACACACTGCTATGTGGCGTCATTCCAATATTCATGCCTCGATAAATGCACAACCGGCACAAGCAAAATCGCAGACTTTGTATTTATTGTCCACAACGACGTTCATTAGTAAACGCTGACATAGTGCGTGTACGAAGGTTAACGCGATGATTCACTGTCAGCGAAACGAAATTTTTCTGATCATGCAAAGAAAACATCCAGTTGAGCATCCAATTTTTTTTTTATCAGAAATTATATCATTATTAAAATTATTAACTAAACCAAGAAAGACAACAAAATTAGGGACACTAAAAAAATTATAAAAATTAAAGAAACTAACAAAATATAAAAATTAAAAATAATAAAATAAAATAAGAAAACTAATAAAACTATGAAAAAATTAGAAGTTACCAAAATTAAAATATTAGAAAAAGTTTTATGAACTAACGAGACTAAGAAAACTTAAGAAGTTAAGAAAACTTCAAAAAGTAAGACAAATAAAAAAATATCAAAACGGAGAAAAGTTTTGAGAATTAATGAAATTTACAAAACCAAAAATTAAGAAAACTAAAGAAACTAAGAAAACCAACAAAATTAACAAAGATTTAGAAACCAACAGAACTAAAAAGAGTTTTAAAAATTCACAAAAATAAGAAAACTACACTAAGAAACCAAATTCGTATTATAAGCTTTACTAATTTTTATAATCGATTCGTAAGCTTTACACATTTTTTGAAAAGTTTGTAAAAACTATATTGTAAAAAGTTTACTCATTTTTCGTAAACTTCCCAGTAAGTGGAAACCGATTGGCCCTATTCAAAAAAGTTATTATTTAATTGGGTTTCAATGCGGTTATTTAATCGGGTGCCAATCGCGATGAAAAGAAAAGTTCTTTCAATAAGAAATTAATGAGATTTGAATCAAAAAGTCAATATTTAAATTATTTTGTGTTTATTACTTTAATTTATTTTTTAATTTTTTAGTATTTTCGTACGCATAGCAACAAATAATTATAAACAATAAGCAACCAAAAAATTTATCAACATCATTGAGAGCAGGCAATTTACACAAAAATGATTTTGTTTCAACAGTTATTAAATTAATTTTACATAATATATTTTCTTGTGATAAACTTTGTTTGGAATCCTCGCTTTCTAATACTCATTTTTTGTTTTGTTAAAATTATTAGTTTTAAGGTTTCTCAATGTTTATAATTATTTGTAGCTATGCGTTTGAAAAATATTAAGATGGGTTCAGTATAAGTATGTAATCGATCAATATGTATTAAATAAAATAAACAATATTTATCTGGCTGTCTAATAAATATGATTCAAAAAATTATTTATAATGTTTATTTAAAGCTATGTTGATGATTCATTTAGCTATAACATACATTTTACAGTTTTTTTCTTTTATAAAATTCATTTTTTTATTCAAGTAATAAATAAGTAATTCAAAAAATTACTAAATAAATTAGTTTATTATTAAGTAATAAACTCAAAATTAGTTTAAATGTTTACTTTGTGATTCAAATTTCATTAATTTTTCACTGAAAGAACTTTTATTGACATCCGATTGAATGACATTGCATCCGAATGTTTTTTTTGGCCATGTTAGCTGTCAAATTCAATTTGAGATTTTCACGTATTCAAAGTGAGTGTTTTACCGGTTTTGCACCTGATTCAGAAACCGCATTAAAACTTGATTGAACAGGACCAATCGGTTTTCAGCGATTAGGTTTGCAATTAATTCGTAAAATTTACAAACTCGGATTTTCAGTGTAGAGAGTTTCAAAAAATTGAAAAGTTAGAAAAAAAAGAAATTAAGAAAACTAAGAAAAGTTAAAAACTAAGAAAAAATGTTTTTCCTTTCAATTTTGTGAAACAAATTTAAATGAAATTATGTGACAATGTGCGCACTTCAAAGAGCAGCAGCAAGAAAGTTAAAATTATTGGACCTTTCCATATGTATACTAATGTCTATAAATATATTGTAGTGTAGTAATATAATGTTCGAGTCGACCCAAATACGCTAACACAGGGAGTCTGGTGTTGAAAATAGTATCTCTTTGTTTGAACAACCAAACAAATGTGAGACACACTTTTTTTAATATCAAAATAACACATAACTTACGCTCGAAGCTGCGTTTTAAAATTATAATCGACCTCTGAACTTTAAAAGAATGCAAGAGCAAGATAATATTTTAATTTTGAACTTTTCCATGCCTGAATCGGCAGCTTTCAATTTCCCTTTATTTTAATTATTAGCGTTAAATTTGGCAACACATTTATTTCTTAAAGCTGAAAAGTTCACCAGCTCCAAATTAAAGAGCAACTTTTTGGTGCCTCTACATCGCGTTGAAATTTCATCAGATGAATAATAAGATAAAGTTAAAGAGCAAGCTCGACCCGAGCTTGGCAGTAAATTACCAAAAACGCGAGATACTATCCACACGAGAGCAACTGGGGACAATGTCAAGGTCGAAAAACGTCGACTCGTAGCCTTACGTGTGATCGCGCCTGCGTAACACCTTTAGGATAGTGCATCGTTATCAGACGAGGAGACATCGAAACTTATTTAATATCTCTTGAACAGTTTATTTCTGAACTTTCATCTTCGCACTTTTCTCATTTTAAATTATTAAAAATCAAAACATCATATTAAAACTTTACTTATTTTATGCGAAGTCAAATTTTAATGTGAAAACTTCTTTTCAGTTGAAAATCAAATGAATGTCCCAATTATTGATCAAATTTGAATAAAAGAAATCAATAAGTAGGACTTTTTATTTTCAATTGAAAAAACTGTACAATATTTTGATGCACGTGTAATCATAACTAGGACATTTGCCTAATTTAAAACAAAAAGAACTTTTGTGTATAGAAAAATTTGTTCATAAAAGTTGCACAATGCAGATTACAAATAAAGTTAACATGCAGTTCATTCAGATGACATTTAACTTGACGAAAAAAAAATAACAGAACTTTACAAATATGCATACATGTTTGTATTCTTCGTACATTGTGTCTGGTGCGCAAACAACGTGTAGATATTGTGTATTTTTTAAGAGACAATGAACCCAAATAAAGCAAAAAAATATCCGAAGAACAAAATAGCATGAGTAATGAAACAACGGGGCATGAGAAATTATTTCCTCTGTGCGTAAATTCGTCAAAAGAACTGCAACTCAATAAAATGAATTGCATACGATTTCAAAAAGATAAAAATACAACGAATATAAAAGATAAACATTAGAAAAATATATATTTTAAAATTAAATTTGTTATAACAATTCTCGTTAAAAGGTCCCTTTAAATATATATTTTAATTTATAAATCATTGTTTAGAATAAAAATAATGTTTCGTTTCATTTCATTTTAATTAAAAAGTTTTTTTAAGCAGCTAACTTAATAAATTGTTTTAGTTATTTTTTAAATAAGAAATAGTCTGGTTATTGTAAGCCAATAATTAATGCAAGTTTTGATATCTGAAGTTTCAGATATGAAAAAATGTTGAATATTGTGTGTGCTCGGTGAGTGCAGAGTCTCAACCGGTTTCTATCGACAGTCATGTTGTTATGTAAGAAACAGGGCTCGCTTCTGTTCACGGTGCCAGCAAGTCTAGTACCATTAGATTTTCTTTCTACCTTTAATCTAGCGTTTCTCTCATCTCGTGTATCATAATACCAGCAACGTGACCTTGATGACCTACGCCCATTTTCACTTTCACCTGAGAAAAATCAAGTTTAGCTACTGATTTCCGCAATTTGCATCCATTTTTCTGTTAAATAAGTCACTTTGATGCAAAATTCAATTTATGTCTAAACAATTAGGTGAAAATATACCCTAAATATTTTCTGCGCATTCCAAAAAATCGGATTTATACGTCTGCGCTCGTTTTTGATAAAAAGCTACGGCAGAATCCTCACTGCACATCAACAAGTTGCGCAGCTAAACTTCTGCGCAGATTTTTATCAAAAACTTGCGCAAAACGCAGGAAAAGATCCAAAACCTGCGCAAACAAATTTTTAGATATCTAAAATTATTTTTTAATCGTTTTTTGAACAAATTATTATTATTTTTTTTAAAAAAAAATGAATTTTACTTTTTATTCTAATTATGTAATTCAGTGTAATGAATCTTGTTTGTATTGATAATTATAATTCGAAAAAATTTAAGTACAATTTTGGATTTGCATTTTTTCCTGTTAAAAAATTCGTTATGGTGCCTGAATGTCTACCTCGAATGACTTTTTAAAAGAAATACCGTCGATGTAGCATCCGCAAGGCCATGTGCTAATCATCGTAATCGTCGATTCTGTTGGTACATTTAGAATGCTGTTGCAACATATCGTATTAGTTGCCGTGTTGCAACTAAATTAAACAGGCATGTCAGAATGTGAAATGAAATGTCCTAACTTGGGATTTGTTCATTCCAAAAAGTGTGAAAAAATAAATGTGAAAAATGCTTCAAACAATTTATTTGCTATATAATTATTGCTCGCATATATAATTTTATTTGTAATTTGTTTTTATTTGAAAATTGTTTACAATAAAAATGATTGTATGCAAATTGATCATAAAAATTATAATATCATAATATCGTTAGTTTAAAATTCAGACTACAGAATAGGCTGATTTGATTTACAAATTATGATATCAACTCTTCACCACAAAAACAACTATTAATTAAAAAAATTTCCAAACAGTAGCGCCTCTTATTTGAAATGCCAAATTTTTGGCAATTTTGTGTGCGAAATTTTTCAAATTTTTCATAACGCAAATTTATGCACGATGAGATAGAAAAAAATGCGATTCCAGCTGTAATTTATTTGGTTATGAAATACTGTATGCAAACCTTGGATTTTTAAAGAAAACGGAAGCAGATTTTCAGATCCAAATTTGAGCTGATAACATCGAAAATAAAATTATTCGATAATGCAAATTCAGACCTTCGTATAATCATAAATATAAATGTGATCTTTATGACTTGAATTTGTCATTTTATTTATAATAAAATTCAAATTATAAATTTCAAAAAGCCATTTATTTCAATTATATTACAACGATAAAATTTATCATTGAAATTTCAAAGATGCATTGATAATTTTTGGTTAGATTTTCATCTTAAAATCAATATTGTACAAACATAAATTTAAATATGAATAATTTTGCTGTCAAGTAATTACTGTAATTTTAAACAAAAAAAACTTCAAAATAGATTTAAGTACAGGTAGGAAGAAGAAACTTTGAATTTTTGATTTTACAAAATATTTTAGAAAAATAACTTTCGGAAATGTGTTATTCAAAATTCAATTTTAATATCTTTTAATTTTAAATACATACAATTTCAATTTTAATATAAAATTATTATATAAAAATTGATTTCAAATAAACCGATCATTGAACATCGGACATGTTGAAAATTCATGAAGCACGCGTACAACTGCTGCAGTGATATCAAAATGCATTTACAAAGCCAGCATCTGTTTTTTTCAAAATCAAAACCATGCAGAGCTAGTGCTGTTACTTTCACGTGCAACCTGCGTGCATTGTTTATCAAGAGTTGTTTAGCGTCGATCTATGTGTATCAGCATATTTATATTGCGAAGTTCCTTTCTTCGTCAAGTGATAACGAGCTAGATAAAAATAAAGACGAGCTTTATTAAAATTGTTGTTGCAGTAATTAGACACTTTTGTAGCAGCTTTGATTGTAAAATAAATTTGCAGTTGATAATTAAATTAATGTACTGAGAAGACATCAATAATTTATTAATAAAAAAATAACACTAAATTGAACGAATACGTTTTAATTAACATTTTATTTTTTTACATAACAATTGAGCCTGAAAATTAATTCCACAAAACTACGAAACATAATCTTAAATTTAGGTTATTTTTTCAATTTCATTTTGAAGTTTATTTCTAAAATTATCATTGTTTTATTTTAAGTTTTATTACAAGATTTTTAGATTAGACTTAATAAAATAATGTTTCTTGCAATTACGTAACATGAAATGATTTTCTTATAACAAAACTTTAGTTGCAAAAAATAAACTTGTAACCTTATTGTCAAATGTACTGCTTTTTATTTAAAACTTCTCTTTTATTAGTGAACGAACAAAAATGAGAAAATATATACAAAAGAAGTTTACGTAAACTCTTGTATCAGAGAATCTCACGAAGATGGCAATCAAATGTAGAAAAAAGGTGCATGCGATAAAAGTAATTGAATATCTATAGTAGGAAAACTCGGGTGAGGGATGTGTCCCACAACGACATCCTTATTATAGTGCACAGGTCGTTGCACTGAACCGGCGTAAGTTATGTATTCGATGTGGTTATAATACGGACATGGCTCATCGTATAAAGCTATTAGGGTGTGTACGAGAAAATTGGTCTAAGTAAATTTATTTAATACAATTTAAAACAAAAAAACATTTAGCCAGAGCGGGAGCAATAGCGAAAATAAAATTTCCCTGAAAATAACTATATCTGTGCATATTATTTATTTTTTTTTTTTTTTATTAACTGAAAGAGGTGGTTTGATTAAAAGAAAAAAAGGGAGTTGGGTCTGGTTAGAGAAATTGATTAAAAGGCAACAGTGCGACGCGAGGCGCCATGACGCTAAAGCAGCGACGACGCTGTAGCGTCGCTGCATATAACTAATGTTGTTGAGTTTGATCGCGCCGCTTGATAGTGGAAACTTTCCAATTTCTAAGCGACCTCGTGCGCTTCCTCTCAATTTCAGATCCTGCTCATGGAAATGCACTTTTACCAATCTAGGCTACAAAATCGACAAACTAAATGCGAGATTTGTAAAACGTCTGCTACGAAAAGACTTATTATGCTAGAAAGTGCGTGTACAAACAGTATCAATAAAAACAATCTGATACACAATAATAATAAAAATACAATAAAATAGTCCAGAATTCAAAAAAATGACCCAAAGTAACGAAAATGTTTTTTGCGCATCCAAAATATCGCAAATTACGTTTTTGCGCAGGGTTTTGATAAAAAGTTGAATGTTCACTGCGCATCATCTAGGCTGCGCAGTTGACTTCTGCGTTGATTTTCAGCAAATAATTTGTGCAGAACACAGAAAAACATCAAAAACCTGCGAAAAAGTTTTTTGAATATCTAAAAGAAGTTTTTAACCATTTTTTAAACAAATTATTATATGTTTATAAAAAAAGAGTTGAAGTTATACATTTTATTAAAAATTTGCTAATTTAGAAAAAATAGTCAAATATTTTTTTTACAAATAATTGTTATCAGTCAGTAATTTAGTTAACTGAAATTGTAAATAATTTTTTTACTTGCAATTGAAAATGATTTTTTTTAAATGCAGTAGATTTTTATTTCTTGTTGAAATAAAGTGAATAAGTGTTTATTTCGCTTCACTATTTTTCCAGACTAATCTATATATGATAAGAACACGGCTCATGACATAACTTGTATCAAACTGAGCAATAAATAAGTTCACATTTATGAAAATAACTAGTAATTTAAAAATCAAAAATAAGTTTTATAATCATTAATATAATTACAATATGTCAATTAAAAATTTTGCGTTGATAACAATAATTCAAGGTAAAATTCTTGTTTGATTATAAAGTTGAAAGAAAAATGTATATATATCTTTTTTCTTTTCAAATAAAATAAACCGATTAATTAACGCTCCAATATTTATTTATCTGTGTTTGCGTCAGATATAACATTTATGTCTTGTTTATTGAAGATCAGAACTACCGATAAATAAATGTTTTGATTCTCGTCCTAATATGAACGATAACTTTAATTTATTTACTTTTCCGATAAAATAAATAATTGAGTTAATTAAAATATTAATAACTAAACATAAAAAAAATACAAAATTTGTTTTATAGCAAAATTGTGTGATAAAACAATTTTAATTTGCGAATTTGCACTTTTTATCTTAAAAATGAAAGCAATTGATTTAAAGTTAAACCTTGACCAAATTTTCGTATTACATTTAACACAAAATATAATATCACTTACATTCCAAATTACACAATATAATTTGGCTTAGATTTGGTTTAATAAAAAAAGAAGTGCATCACTCAATAATAAAAAATCACATACAAAATAATTTATGCAAAATTGAAATTATTCTTTTTTTATGTAATGCATGAAAGTATGTTTGCAAGAATTGATTTTTCAGGAAATATAAATGTATTATGCAATTACAAAGGTGTGCACTTTGAATAAATGATTTGTATTAAACTGCAATTAAATTTCAATTGTTTGTTTCGCCAATGCAAATGTCATAATTATTATTATTCAACATTCAAGCTCAAAGAAAAATGTGAATTGAAAAAATTATAATTTCTTAATCGATGCTTTTTATTATCAGAAAGTGATAAAAAAAAGTCTAAAAGTTCACAATGTCATCGCTTTTTTTTACGTTAATTTTTTTATTTAAAAAGTAAAACTAAGTTGAAATATGCTCCTTTTCACACGCTTTTAATCTAAAATAATGGAATCTCGGTGACATAATCAAGTTCGCATGCAAGCACAGCTGTTGACAAATACATTCAGTGGGACCCAGTGTGCTCGGCCATGTGCGAATACGTGTACTTAAACTCAAAGACAGGCGACGATATGTCTGGCACGAGCAGCAAAACATGTGTTGCACAATATATATTCAATCAGAAACAGAAAAATATCGATGTCTTATGTAAAAGTGTCTACCTCAAAATATTTATATGAAATTACATCTTCGTTTAAAATAGATTATTTCACAAAATCAATTAGTCTTTTCTAATTTTTTTTGTGAAGAAATATTTTACAAGTAAGACATTTTAAAATAATAATTATTTCAAGTATAGAAATGTACATTTTTTAACTTTACTTTAAATAATTATTATTTTATCTATAAATGTAAAATTTTACTAAAAAGACAAATTAAATCAAAATTATGTTAACTTTACATTACAAAGTATAATTTCAGTAAGGAAAAAAAACTTTGTCTCTAAGATGTTAATCATGTGGAAAATCGAATATTGAAAGATCATGCAAACAGTTTGCAACTCTTTTGAGCAGATGTAATGATTATATGACTCTGATCAATACCACATTATCGTGGAAAGAAATTACACGGTTTATAAGTTGCAGTTGAACGCGGCATTGGTATGGTTCTTAGAAAGGCAAATTGGAAATAAAATCATCTATCGTCTAATGAAATTCAATTGTAATTAATAGGCTGTGATGAATTAAACAAACAACAAAATTAAGCCACATTAATACAAAATTATACAGCATATGAAATTTGTCATCTATTTTCTCACATGTAATTAATTTTTCTTCTATTTTTTTATATTTTCTTAATTCGTTTAGAAATTGCCTAGACAAAAATGAATAAAACTGCAGGAACTTGATGAACTATTTATACCGCATACTCGTCAACATTTTTCAATCATAAATCATCATCCCTTTAAATAAATTACACGCAATTAATCACGAGAATATTTTCGAAAAAGTGTATTTTCTATTATTAGGTGTTCCGTCTCGAAAAAATAATACATCTTTTGAGGCGATCCACAAATCGATCCAATTTTTAACTTCTTCAGAGGTTCGGAAGTGTTGTTCAGCCAAGCAGTATGCCATCGATCGAAACAAATGATAGTCGGAAGGAGCAATGTCTGGAGAATACGGCGGGCGGGGTAAGACTTCCCATTTCAGCGTATTCAGATATGTCTTAACGGGTTTTGCCACATGTGGACGTGCATTGTCATGTTGGAGGATAACTTTGTCGTGTCTCTCTTGGTACTGTGGCCGCTTTCCCTTCATTAGGGATTATCATAGTGTACCCATTGTTTGTCGCCGGTAACAATGCGATGCAGAAATCCCTTCCGATTTTGTCTTTGAAGCAACTGTTCACAAGCAAAAAAACGTCGTTCAATATCTCTCGGCTTCAACTCATATGGGACCGAATTTCCTTGCTTCTGAATCATTCCCAATGTTTTAAGGCGTTTAGAAATTGCTTGTTGAGTAACTCTCAATGATTTTGCTAACTCCTGTTGTGTTTGGCACGAGTCTTCATCAAGTAACATTTTGAGTTCCGAATCCTCAAAAATTTTCTCTCTTCCACCACCGTCCTCTACGTTAAAATCACCATTCCTAAATCGTTGAAATCAGTCTTGACATGTTTTTTCACTAAGAGCTGTCTCACTGTATACCCTTAAAATCATTGGATGAGCCTCAGCCGCAGTTTTCTTTAAGTGGAAACAAAAAATCAACACTTTCCGCAAATGGCGACAATTTGACATCTTTTATTGAGAATAGAGTTACGATACAAACGAAAATCCACTACAGTGACCTTATTGTTATGTTTACAAACGTTCAAGCTTACTGTATGACATTGTTGATCAACTTATATTGGTCGATAAATGGTACTATGACCACCTAATAACAAACTGCGGAAGCAAAGTTGTACATCTAATAATTATAATGGTAAATACAAATAATATGAAAAAAGCTTTGGTCTCATCTTTGAATTAAGAAAATTGACAATATATATATATTCTTGTTTTTAAGTGAAAACATTTTAAATAATTTTAATTTTATTCATACATTATATTTTAGACAGAAGAAAAATCAGGCCAAAGAGGGTGATTCACCTCAAAACAAAACGACTGGCAATGGTGCCAGTGAAAATGAGCAAGCTCAAAAAGAAGACCCTGCAAATGCTGAGGTCAAAAAAAAGTAATTTGAATTTATTATTTAAGATTTTTAAGAAGGAAATCAATATATTATATCATTTAATATATGTGGTGATTTTAATTGTAGTATAAATTCGGAGGTGTTTCTTTATAATTTGATTGTCTTCGTGAAAATTATTTTTGTGGCATTCCCTGTAAACATATCCCGATCGTGGTAGCGCTTAATAATTTGACTAAGCTGGATCTCAAAAATGACCCAATTATTTGTGAGGTTAATTGGTCAATTCCTCACAATCAAATATTTGATTATTTTCTTAAAAATATCGAATGAATACATAGTTTTGTTTTGTTTTAATTAAGAAATATACATTCTAACATAGTTTATAAATAAATAACCAAAATTCAATTTAGAATTTTAATCTGTTTGGTAACTTATATTTTTTATGTATATTTTGAATTTTCATAATGTTTTATTGAATTTCATTCGTCTATTAATTTTGTTGTGCTGAATAATAAACCTTCATGCTACATTTGCACGTGTGAAATTAATTAGGTTTAAGTTAGTAAAAGTGTTTGTTTACTTTCGTGTTCTCTGAAAAAGCACAAAACCAGTTAATTTTTAGGGACATTTTATTTTATCTAAACTTTTAGAAAAACTTCTCAAAAAACGATTATTTAAAAAAATATTGTATTAAACAAAAACAATCCATCAAAGACTTTTTCTTTGAAAGGAATTTTCATCTTTAGTTTTTTTACTATGTATTCATTTAATGTTTTTATGAAAACAATTGAATATTAGGAATTGACTAATTATTGACCAATTAACCTTACAAATAATTGGACAATAATTGGGACCCGACGGAGAAACGGCGTTGGGACAGTGTTGGCGAGCACACGCAGAGTTCATTGGCGACCAGGATGTGATTGCAGATAGCTGCCTTAATTTTGCTCCGCTTATTTTTTCCTTGTTGCTTTTGCTTTTTCAGCTGCACAAGGCTATTGGGATTTAGCAGACCTGCTCGCGAGAAACAGTGCAAACATCAGGTACCTTTATTTTTCCTTTCCATACCCGGGTGAGTGGCATGCCTCGTTGGCACTTCGCTGATTCACCCACCTCAGTCTCTCGAGGAATACCTCGTTTGCCACAGACGAGACGGTTTCCCTCGTATCCTCCCCGGGTTATCTTGTCCGGCTGTGGCTTCACGCCATCGAAAATTTCTGCGAGTTCTATTGGTATGCCTTAGTTTAATAAAACTTAATACAATTCATACCTCGAAATTCCTATTAATTCTAAGTATTTTACAATAATAATTTTTAGTAAGAGAGTTTTGTAACGTTGATTTATACGTAATTAATTAAACGCGTGGATTTTTAGTTTAAAAATTAGTAAAAGTTATTATTGTATTGAGTTTGTTTATAATGAAATTATTTGCTCAGTAAAAAACTTAAAATACACAATTTGATTTTGTCACCAATGGAGAAAATCTCATTTCGATATGTATTTTTTTGTTGGCGCAATTCGAACAACTTTTCTTTTGTTAAACAATGCTGTATAAGACTGTTTTTATTTTTAATGAAATCTCGCTTATAATTTTGCACATAAAATCTTGTCTTGGTACTAGAAATACTTAGTGCTAGAATAAATCCTTTACACAACTATGTATGCGTTATTTATTTTTAAAAAATGATTAGTAGAAAATTTGATCATTTCTAATTAGCTTAAATAATTGCATGCTTGCACATACGCTTGCGATTTTTCTTGCTTTGCTACTAGTTTTTTTTGATTTAGTACTTGATTAACGTAGATTGCGTAGTTGTTTTAGCTTATTAGTTTATAAGTCCACACACACACACACACACACACACACACACACACACTAGAGGGGCATTGATAACCAATTAGTTAAGGCAATTGCTTTATTTTCTTGTAGTTTTGTAATAATTTTGATCATTGTTAGTTTTGGAATTTTTGCACCCCCTAGTTTCACATTTCACATTCGTGGCGCAAGTGCCACCCCTAAGAAAAATCTGCACTTAACCACGCAGATTAATGTTAAATCCTTAAAAATTGTATTAATTCTTAGTATATTTTATATAAAATTAACTAATAAATAAATCGACATAAATAATAACAGCTTCTTTTCATTTTTTATACCTAACAATTTTTTAACAAATATGTAGAATATTATATGTTTCCTTTTATTGTACAGCAAAATAATTTATTATAAGTCCTGGTGATGATTATCAAATCTGAAAATAAATTGAAAACAAAATTATTAATTACTTTCATTGTCTGTTTTTGGTTCGTATGATATTGCACCTATTTCCACAGTAAACAAATTCTGAGTAGATAGCCTATTATAATGCGTACTTATTTTGTGAGTCGCTCCTTAGTATATTTTGAATTAAAATACTAATATCTTAATTAAATTAAGTAATCATTTTATAAACGGTATATGTATTATAATATATGTATAATTTGTACTAAATTTAAATTATAACCCCTTTCACCAAGTCAACCCTGGCGATCCACATTGCACCAAATAATTGGTGTAATTTTGTTCTAAAATTGGTTAAGAATAATTATTGGTGAAATTTTGGTATAAAAAAGGTTAAAAAGTGGTATTTTTTACACCATTAATGCACCAAATGTTTCTACGCCAAACTTGCACCATTTTTAATCCGATACTTTTGGAAGTAAAAAAAATACTTACACCAAAAGTAAACCAAAATTTTGCTAAGTGCCTGTCACACAAAGTTTACTCCAAAATGTTACACCAAGTTTGTACCTCGATTTCACCAAAAAGTTGTCGCACCACAATTAGCATCAATATGCACCAATATTTTTGTAAAAATCTTTTACACCAAATTTAAACCAAAATATAATTAAAAAGTGAATGTATGCAAGTTTATAATTTTAAATTTAGCACTGATAAAGTTGTTAAAATTTGATAAGTAAGTATAACAGTAAGAGATTTCGAAAAAAAATTATTTTTATTTACATAATTCGATTACTGCAAATACATATACAAGCTTAAAAAAATTAATCAAGTTGCTATTAAAAAATTGTTTTCACAAACATTTCTTCATGTAAACCTCAATTAAGTTTCCAAGAAAAGTAGACATTGTAGTACCAAAAATATTCCATCAGAACACCAAAATTTGACCAATATTTCTTGTGCATACGTGGTGAAAACTGGTATAAAATTGGTACAATAAAGGGTGTAAATTCTCAACTTGGTTGTGGAGCTGTATTGCTCCAG
>JABFPM010003271.1:0-14673 GCA_022817325.1 Idris sp. 1 HC-2018
ATCGTTAATCATCATCGATTTATATTCAGGAATGTTTAAACTAATCAACGAAAAAAAAGGAAATAATTATTTATTATCAAATTATTATACTTCGAAGTTCAACTTTGATTTTTTGTGTCACACTTACCCCGGTTGACCCTATATACTTTCAAAATTGAAATTTATTATTATTTTTTGTTCAATATTTCCAATAACTTTTTCTAAACTTTTGTACATAGTATATTAATTTATCATTGATGGATTCTGAATTAAAAAATTAACAAAAATGTTTATAACAAAAATTATTTATAAAAATGAATTGACTATAATTATGCTTTATATAAAACAAGAATTTAAATACTATTAATGCATTAATTTTTTTTCAATTTTAATTTGATCATTTCAAGAACTTGGAATAGCAAATTTAATATTCTAAATAATTTAATCTTTTAGTTGTTATTTTTTAGCGTTGTAAATTTATTTTTAACCTCCAAATTAGGTTATGTACAAAATTAATTCAGCTTATATAAATATAATTTAGCTCAAAAACATTCTAAATGAGTTACCCATTTTTTCAAATTAAGATTAAGATATTTCTGAAATTTTTCAGAAAAAAAGAAGAAAAATAAACATGATTTCTGCAAGTAATTAAAATTTGTATTCTAAGACAAATTTACTAGCGTGTTACTTGATGAGTTTTAATGAACTTATTAATTAAACACTTTACTTTAGTCAAGTTTATTTATAACAGTACTATATATATGAAAAATCGATAGATCAGCGCAGGATGTGCGACATTTAAGAAAGTGGGTTACTTTTAATGTTTTGAGATGAACATTTATCCTACGAAAAAAGCGATTAAGACGGCACTTTGAGTTTCGCCTACAGCACTGAAAGTTCATAATAAAAAGTAAAAAAAAAAAAATGCCCAACATTCTGTATATTTCGGTCACCCATTTTTCGTACTGTTTTTTCATGCAAAACCATAACATTAAAAATACATTCTTTTCCAAGCAGAACTTTTAAATTTAACTAAAAACGTTATTTTTGTTATTACAGTTTCGCTTGAAAAACAATAAAAAAAATACTTGGCTGAAAAGAAATTTTTTATTATTCTTATAAATTGCAACCGTTTTGAAATCAAAGGAAACTTTGAATTATGAACTTTTTTCATAAACAATTAGAAAGTAACATTAAAAAAATAGAACAAGAAAAATGTGGAAGAAATAATTTATAACCAGTCTAAAAAAGAAGCACTTTAGCAGCGGCAGAAGTATTTTAATGCCCCTCCAGTTAATGTAAATAAATTAACCCATCTCTGATGTAAAAGTTTGCTTGAGCATCTGAGTAGTGATTAATATTAAATGTTGATTTTCTATTTATAACAACGAAATATCCTGTTAATTAATGCAGTTGCGAATAAGTGAAACGAAGCGTAATAGTTGAAATCGACATTTTGACCCAAAATAATTTGATTTAGTGCGTCGCGTCAAAAGCCTCAGGGCAAGAGTTCACGCCCTAAAATTGAGAGCGTTAAAAGATTCAGGCGTCGCGCATTTATACGCCGAATTTCGCTTGACATATCCAAAGCTTATCGATCCTGCTGATCATGAGACTCTCCTGGCTGTAACTTATTTAGGCACAACACGGGAGAGCGCGATTTTCTCATAAATAATTTAAAGCCTTCTAATTGCTGCGTGTGGTTGCCATTACATTTCCGGTATCGGCTATTATTTAATTGAATGGTCGCAATTTTGGTCGTAAATACTGCTCAAAGCCAGGTGTTTTTTGTTATCACCTATTATTACACGCAAATTATTCTTTTGTCGCACGAATTGATTTGCAACCTCCAAATGAGGTTATCTGTGAAATTTAACATAAGTTATCATCTAAAATCAAATTTAAGATAAATATCGCATAAAAAATTTTTCTTGAAAATAATTCTTTAGCTTAAGAATTATTTTATAACCTCAAAACAAAGTTATGTATAAGATAACATTATATTAATCGTTTACATGGTAAATTATTCTTTACAATTAATTTTAAGAAAGATTTTGCATAAACATTTTTTATTACAATTAATTCTTTAGCTTGAATTACTTTATAACCTCGAAATAAGGGTATCTAGAAAATTAAATTACATTGTACAGCTATTATATTTTGTCTAGAATAATTTTTTAGTATTAAAAATTATTTTATACCTCAAATTGTGGTTATCTTGAAAATTAAGTAAATATTCTGCTGTTATAAAATATTATTCTCTAGGTGTATTTTATATCTTTGACTCGGGGATAAAAAAAGCGAAGTAACTGTTTGGCTTTATTCGTAACACGTCGCTCGCTGGTAACCTTAAAAAAATTTTTCTTCCCCGCTAATGAACATAAAAAATATTTATGTCGCTTCTTTTTTAAAATTAAACACTTTAGAGTAATGTCGCAAAAAAGAAGGTAATGAACTCATTATGTGTTGTAATGTTGATCATATTTTACAGAAATAAAAGATAATATTTTTGATGTGCATGAGAAAAGTGGTAGAGCAAATGCAAAGTTCAGGTTAGAAGCGAAGGTGATACGCGCGAGCTTATGAAAAATTCAAAAAAGAACACTCAGCGGAATAAAGCCCCATGGAGAACAAAAGTATTTTTTAAAAAAAAGGAAAGACAAAAAGAATGTTGCTTATGTTGGCTAAAAATAAGGTTAATATTCGTCACTTTGAGCGACATTTTAACTTTTCCATAGAAGAATTGACCCTGAAGATGCATTGTGCCTTGGGACACATAAATTATTTGCCACAATGTTATCGAATTAAAATGAAAGAAAAAAAAATACAACTCACTAGTTCCTATGAATACTAACGAATTAATAAATGAAGTTCAAATAATATATTTATGTTAATTAAATATTCTTGCAGAAAGAAGAAACAAATACAACTGAATATATAATTAATTTTTGCCTTTTTGAAGTAAAATATTTATTTTCAAGTTGAACGGTTTAAACTATTAAAATTGAGTTTAAACTTGTATTTTAAGCTTTCAGATTGAGCAGTAGGTTAAAATTAAATTTTCATTGATTCAAATTTTCTTTACTTGAGTGAAACATCAAAATGAATTTACAGAATGGTTATGAACAGGGCAAAGTTTGTTTATTTCAAGGAAAGCGACTATTGTATTTAAGTTTGAAATTGGGAAGTATTGTCGTGTCGAGTTATTACGCGTTGAAGTTGGTATTGGTACTTGGAATTTCAATTTCCCCCCGTATGAATCGATAATTACCAACAGCGAATGGACCCCGAAGTCTCTCAAGTAATGGGATTGCGGATGACATTTAATGCCTTATGGGCTGTTTCTTTACAAATGTGGTTTTGTGTGTAAAACGTTTGGCAGCGGAGGATTGAAATGCGACATAAATTACTCTTCCGAATCCCGACCGTTTCCGGCAGTTCAATAATTGACTCAGCCTGCAGGAAGTTCGCTGAGACAATGGTCCCGGATTCAACGTTACAGAATCTTGCAGCAACCTCATTTGCATTCATTGGTTTCCAATTATTTCCTACGAAGTGGGGAAGATATTAAGCCGCTAATTACGAGACTGCCAAGCTATCATTGAAATACGCAATAGCTATATCTGGGGCTATCTTATCATAAGGATTCTGCAAGATGAACGCAGCTGAAACTCGAGATTGCACCTTGTTCAATGGTGAAACTGCAGTTAAATATGTTGAGCCACACAATCTCCAGCTTCGATTAATCAAAGTCAGTGTACATGATTGAATCTGATGTACTTTTCGTCAACCTTAAGAGGGCGCTCGACTGGAACGCCAACTCTTAATCGACTTAACCTCAAAATATGCACTGTTTAAAATTGCATGAAACTCAATAACACTTTTCCAAACTAATGAGTTTTAATTGATTTCGTAATTTTAGAATATCGTTTTCGTAAATGTAATTGCAACTTTAAAAATAAATGTTATTATCCTATAAACACATAATATTCTAATATTGATATAATATTTTAAGAATATTATAAAATAACCTAATAGAGTGTTCTAAGAGATCGATACCGAATTGCAAGCCATTTTATGAAATTGCGATCCAAGATTTTGCGACCCAAAAAATTCATGTCCGAGTTGCGATCCGCAACTTTTGAAACCAAATATGTCACGTCTGTAGTGGTGTAGGAGACGGGGGTGCAAGGGGGCAGTTGCCTCCCCCCCAGATTTTTTTTTGGTGGGGGCAGTGCCCCCCAAGCTAACCTATAAAATAGTTCAATCATTTAATTAAAATACTAAAAAAAACTTTAAAAAATTTAAAGTTTCTTACATATTTTCAAAATCTATAACACGTAAATAAAGCTTTATGGTTATAATAAATGTTCTTGAAATTTATTTCTTATTTCGTGATTTTAGGAATAAATAAACATGTAAAAAAAGCTGAAATTTTAATTTCGTGTTATTGAAACTTAACATCTGATGGATTGTTTTGATTGAGAAAAATTGAGATGTATTAAAACTTATATAAAATGTATATAAATCCATAGGGCAATACTTTTAAATAAAGTATTTAACGAGTATTTACTTCAGGTAAATAATCTTTTTATTTTGAAAGTATTAAAAAAATTTCAGAAAATATAAAATTTAACATAAAATAAGAAGAATAAATATCAATATAACCTCTCTCATAGCACTATATAATTTTACATTATAATATAATATTGTTTTAAATTACAAAATGCATTGTCGATTAGAATATTAATTATTTCAAAAAACGAAAAATATTCTGATGAAATTGTTAATTTATGTCAGCAATATTTTTTTGTAATAAAGAGTCCAAATATTATTTAGTTTTTAGATTTTTTGTATTTTATAAAAAAAAAAGTAAAACATGATTTGTGAAAAAATATTCTAAGGAATTTGCTATTTATAAAGTAAAGTATTTTGTAATTATGTAAAAATTTATTACACATATATAAATAATAATTCAATAAAGTAAATAGAATGGAGAACTTTTTTGTTTGTTTTTTTTTACTTATTGATTTTGGCCCCCGCCCCCCACCCCAGAAAAATTTTCGTTCCTACGCCTCTGCATGTTTGAATTGCGATCTGAAGAAAAGTTTATTGTTTTGTTCGTATTTACGTTATTTAAACGTTTGGTGGAGAAAAATTCAAAGACTCGAATTATCAAAAGCATACAGAAATGCTTATGCTTCATGTTCTACAACACACCCAGATATCAATAATTTTATTGTAATTTTACAAACAGCTCAGACTAATAGTTATATTAAAATTAATTTGGTTAACAATGGATTATGTAATGACATTGTAATTTCACCTGACAGAAATTTTATTTTACAAAAAATTGAACAACTGAATCAAAAAGAAATCGATAATTTATGTTTTGTTACATTAATTGTACATTATTATGCTGTATAAATAATGATTCATGTTTTTGACAACTTGTTTTTTGATAAACTATTTGATCACAATTCAGACATAGCATTTTTTTATAAAATATCTTGGATCGGAATTTGGATACAAAAAAGATCGCTATTTTTAAATTGATCGACCTTCTAAGAATATGATATGCCCATCTACAATAATATTCTTATTTATTATCTTATAAATATTTTATAATGTTAATAAAACATTCATATAGCATTATACGGTCACATTTTGGTGCTGTAAACAAAGTTTACTAAATAAATTGTTAAACAATATTTTAGCATTATTTTGATAATAAAAGATTTCATTAAATTTGATTGAAATATAAAATGAGACAAAACTCGTTACGATTAAATCATAATTTCAAAAATAAACGTTCTTATTAATAAAAGTAAGAACACAGATAAGAATAAAAGACCAATACTTGCAATTGTGTTGTAATTATGAAAATATTTTTAGCATTGTAAGAACATAGCGAGTATATCGCAAAGAATCAAAAACCACCTTACAAAACTTACTTTGAAATTAAGATAGACTCATCGAACAAAACTGTCGACTATATAAAATTCGGTTGTAAACATCTAATATTAGTTTAAAGTCTTAAATACAACATGGTTGATTTTTACGATGGAATAATACTTCATTAATAACCCTGCATTTGAACTCGTATTCAGGCGCATTCAGCAGTGGAAGGTTGAGTTTTACATCATTGAATAGCTTTTCAAAAAATATTTGACACGTATTTTTCCGTTTCTCGATCCGATGCGTATTTCTCGTGATATTCCTATTTTCCAACAAATTCTTACAAATTTTGATTTTTGTCGATTACAGCGTCATCTGTCGACTGAAATACAAAAACTTGTAGATGAAATGAATGTAATTTTTTCTGGGGAATCTGAATTTGCAATAAAAATTGGGGTTCCCATTTAAGATTTTAAAGATGGCCCCCACCCCACCCCCAGGGGGTGGGGGTGGGAGGTTGAGTTTGAAATCATAGGATAAATTTTCAAAAAATATTTGATATGTATTTTTCCGTTTCTCGATCCGATGCTTATTTCTCGACTATGCAGAAATTAAAAATACAAATACATTTTTATATCTATTTTGATTTCGTATTTTTGCTCGATTATTTTGTTTGATTCAGAATATGAATAGTATTTATAAGGCATTAACGCAGTCAGCATACCTCTCGAGTATGTCTTGAGTGAAAAAAAGAGAAGACTATTGTTTGAAGGAAAATTATTTTATCGTTATAATACGTACAAGGATAGTGAATATTGGCGATGCATAAATTTTGAGTGTGGTTATCACATGTGCTTACAACGAGAGACAGTGTTACAAAAATTACAGAAAATCACACGGGACATGCGGGCAATGCAACATTTGTTGAAAAAGAAAAATTAGTTAACAAAATAAAAGATAAAGTTATAAATTCTGAACTACCCGTGAAATGCATTATCAATTACTCTTTTCAAAACATTCACGATGACGTAGCTGTTGAATTAGAAAAACATGGAAATATGAAAAGAAACATAAACAGATTAAGATGTGAAACAAGAAATGATCCTCGCGAACTATCACATTTGAACGACTTAATTATTCCCGATAAATACAAAACAACAGAAAAAGGCGATGAATTTTTATGTTATGATTCTGGACCAGGTGAAGATCGAATTATAATTTTTACAACAAAAGCAAATTTATCAATTTTAAGTACAGTCAACTTTGTCTTGAGGCGAATCGTCGGGACTGAAAATCTTCGCCTGTACAGAGAGATTCGCTACTAGAGAGAGTGTCATAGTGAGGGCTAATTGACCAATAAGAGAACGCGAGAACAGCGCGCATAGGAAGTGTTTGAAAAGGGAAATTTGAATCATAGCTTATAAAACATCATTAATCAACAGACCACTTTTTATTTTCTGTACAGCAGCAATTTTCTCGCTTATTGTTACAAATTGTTTTGGTTTTTTCAACGGCATTTTTATAAAACTTTAAAAAAGACAACACAAAAAATAGAAGGTTATGTTTTGCGTCAACAACTACAATACATTCAGTAACGCTCGAGCATGCGTAATAGCCCACCCCATTACGTCACGCGAAATACCCCACCACGATTCGCCATCACTTAGAGTGAATCGCCTGAACGTAGTTCGCCTCAACATAGAGTTGACTGTAATTGTGAACACTTGAAAATGAATGGTACATTTGATGCTGCTTCTAATATTTTTTATCAACTGTACACTATACACGGACAATTTGATACACAATTATTGCTCTTGGTGTACGTGTTATTACCAGGCAAAACTGAAGCAATTTACGTTAAGATGTTCCAACAAATGAAATCGTTAAAACGAACGTGGAAAGTGAAAGATGTTATTATTGACATGGAGTTGGCTGTGTATAATGCTTTAATAAAAGTTTTTGATGGCGTAAACAGTTCATTACTGTTTTTTCTACGTTAAGCAGAGTGTTTAAAGGTAATAATATAATTTATGATTCAAATATAAATAATCTAATTAGTATAATTAATTAACGTACTAAATTTATGATAATATTTTATTTAGAAAATTGGGAAAATCTTGGAAAGATTAACACAGATTTAGATTTCTCTCAAAAAATCAACATGATGACTGCATTATCGTTTGTACCAATTGATGATGTGCATGTATTGTTCGATAGTATAACAGAAGAAATTATTAAAGAAGAAGATGGATTAGATAATTTTATCGAATATTTTGAAGAGGATTATATCGGCACTAAAATTAGATACATTTAATTAATTAATTTTAACAATATCAATTTATGTCCATAATAATTTGTTTAAATTGATTGTAGAAGGGGCAAAAGACATAAACCATGTTTTCCTGTTGACATGTGGAATAATTATAAACGAAATTTAAATGACGACGATGCAGCCAACAACAATGTGGAAGGATGACATAATGGTTTGCGCTCTTTCATTCAACAAGACAAACCTAGTATTTGGTTATTAATAGAAAATTTGAAATCCGAGCAAGGAAAGACAAAAGGGAAAATTGTTCGAATTAGAGCAAAAGTATCATCACCACCTGCAAGCAAAAAAGGTGTTATAAACTAAAGAAAGTTTGCACAATATTGTTATAGATTACAACAGCGTCCTGTACGTAGATAAAATTAACTATTTAAAAGCTGTTGCAACATTTATGAAATTGTAAAATTGTTATTATTAATATTGTATTGAAACATATTATTTATAATACAACACTATTTATGATATTTATTATGATGGAAAAAAGTTATGTAATGATAACTGCATGCTATTTTATGATATGTTATAATAAAAACTGTATGGCACCTACATATACTTCAATTAATAATTAAAATATATTAAATTCTTATACAATTATAAGGAATTGTCTTTGTGACGAACTGTCTCATGACGAATATATTGTGATGAATTGTCTTGTGACGAATTAATTGTGATGAATTGTCCCTATACCATTTTTACCTAACCCTATATATTTTTGTTGAAATTGTAGTTTTGATGAGTGAGTCACCTGTCGAAAAAATCAAAAAACTAAATCGTCATTTAAAGTTTATTTTCGTTTTAAACAAATTATATTTTAGCTAAAAAATATTGTTAAAATTTTCCCCATTTATTTCAGTTAAAATATTTAAAAAACTGATTTATACAAAAGTTATATTTAGAATAATTTGTTAACCCAATAGTTGACATTTTGTTATTAAAAATGAAAAAAAACATCGCTATTTAAAAACATTATATGAATAATTGCTATAGTTTATAGTCTAATTTTAAACAATTTTCATACTTTTATTTAAAAATATGAACAGAATAATAATTCAAATACCTCTGGCATCATGAGTTTACATATTCATAAAGAAGTTAATAATAATCTAGTTTTTTAAATAAGGTACTATTACTTTATAGAAATCGTATACTCAATTTATCCCGTGAATTGTTTACAATAACATGAACAAAATTGCGTTTAAATATACAAGAGCTAAAATTAATATTCAATTTCAATTATAACCAAATATATTATGCTCCGCGTTATTGCAATTAAATTTATACAAACAAATAAGTAGACTTGTATATTAACAGATGTAATGCAACATACCTTTTTTCTTGTATAGAAAAAGTGTAATATTTATTAACATTACACATTGTTTAGAGAAAATAGTATATTACTTAACTAGACGGAGAAGTAGGGTTTTCTCCCACGAGTGAAAGTGGGGCTACGAGCGAAGCGAGTGGCCATCACTTTCACGAGAGGAGGAACCCCCTACTGCTTTCGACTAGTCAAGTACAATATTTTCTCTTACAAGTGCGACAAATGTGCAATTTTTAGTGAGAAAATAATTAATAAAATATAAGAAAAAAATTACATTAAAAAAATCATTCTCACGAGCGAAGCGAGTAACGGGGTCCAGAGACCCGGGGGTGGGGGGGGGGGAGGCTTGAATTTTATTTCTTGTAGATTTATTAAAAACAATTCATTTTTATAAAAGTAAATATTCAAATCAGTAAAATAGGATCTTTATTAATAAAAAATTAAAAAAATAGTGTTTTTTTTCTAAAAGAACTATTCTGGAAATTTTAATTAATCTTAACCATATATTTTAGATGTGTATAACATTATTACGATATGATTGTTTGATATATATAGTATTATTTATCTACTCACCTGATTCTATATAATCAATACAAAATAACCATTCAACGTTGCGCAATTAGCAACTTTTATAGCTGTTCTCTCGGGTTAATTTAGCGCATTTAAGTAACAATATATTTATCGGCTGCGGAATAATTACACTTAATTATTATTGAAACTGAAAAGTTGATTCCAATTCTGCAAACAATAACTCTTGTCGTGGAAGGAAAAATCCTTGACTTCTGTACAAATCCGTCTTTCGTCAAATTAATAGCAAAATGAAGCTCAATTAAAAATCGAACGCACTAGTCCACAGGCCAATTCAATCGTTTCAATTAAGGGACTCCTAATTATCAGTCAAGTCTCGGCCAATATCGGAAAACGATTCGACTAAGTCGTAACTATGTAGACAGTAACATTCGCTTTTGCTGCGTGAATTCCGGATAAGTTTTATACTGACTTTTCTTCAATTAAATAACGTCGCGTTTCGTAAGAACTCAAATAAAAATGAAAATAAGCAAAAAATAACAATGGAAATACGGGTTTTCGTTATATTGCGTTGAAATCGTACCACCATTATGCTTAAGCATTCTAAATACCAATATTAAACTCATTCTATATAATAAAATATGAAATTAAATAGTTGCAAAATTAGAGAAAGCAGTTCATCTTATTTTTTAATTATAAATTGTATTAATTTTTTTCTAAAAAAAAAAGAAACAAGATTTAATTTAATATTTGATAATCTCTTGCAAAGATTTCCAAAAGAATATAACTTTTATTAACAAGAAGTTGTATTATGGGAATTTTCAATTTCTCATCACAAGAAAGATTATCGTGGGATATTTAAATAGTTTTAATAAAATAAAAGAGTTTTCAGGGAAAGCTCATCAAACTTTTCTATTTTTTAATTATTATTTTGTTCTTACTTTCACATTATACAACAATTAATATATTTTGCTCGTAATTTTAGATTTTACTTGAATTTTCATAAAGCCTTTCAGAAGGTAAATCAAATTTCAGTCTGAAAGTTTGTTGTAATTGCAACCTGATAGTTGCCTCAATCTAATTAACGATTTCAAATTAATGAGATTCTTCGTATTAATCACTTTGAAAGTAAAAGAAGAGAATATTTTCCTGTTACCAAAAACGTCGTCTTTTTTTACATGTAAAGACAGACTTTTAATTTTGCCACTCGGTAATTTATGAAGAAAAAAATATTGAGGGCTCGGCACTCATTACGCACGTTAATGACCGATCGAGTCGACTTTTCCTTAACAAAAATTGTGCAGCTCGGCCGTCAATCAATCGACCCTCGAGTTTGAAAAAGAGTTAAGTAAAAAACGAGCACAAGTCAAAAGAAAAAGTAGCGCTACGTGCCAAGTTGCACATTGTCCTTCTTCTTTTGCAATTCGCTTTCCGCTCACGATTTTTCGTTGTAACCTTTTTTTTTATTGTCGCCTCTCATTGCAGAAACAAGGCACTTTTTTTCTCTCTCTCTCTCTTTCCTGCTTTCAGCAACGACTGCCACCAGCTTTTCAGCTGCTCCTGATTGCGAGCCCACAATCAAGTTCAATGTCGAACTGTCTGCTGAATCGTCGACTTCTTCTCCTTCTGCGTAGCTTCCTTTTTTTCTTTTCTTCTTACCCCTACGCCAACAACACTAATAGCTTATTCCATTATGTATTCTTTTCAGTATTCGAGCGACCTATTGTTAATAAATCAGACGACAGACGATTCCGGCTAATTTTGTACTGTCGTTGCATTGTAATCACGAATTCAAGTATCGTTTGCACAGGGGATGCGTCAAAATGTTTCCCTCCAATTACTTCTACTACGATAACTCTGTAAAATTATATATAAAAAAAACATTACTGTGAAAAATGGGCTCTTCCTGATGCAAAAATTGACCGAGACGAAGAAAAATTGCAGTATTAACAATTTTTGCATTTTTTTGCTCGTTACAAACAGTTTGTCTGGTAAGCGAAATTATTAAAGATTTAATTTTGTTTTTGAGGCTATGTTAATTTTACAGAAACTGTTTTTATCTATTGTTACAATTATTTAAAGAATATTTTATTATTTAATTATTTATTTATTTTTTTATAAAATGTACTTTGAATGTGAGAATTTTTGTGAGAACAATACTTTATAACTTTTTTTAAGATATTTTTTATATTGCATTTATTTTTCTGTTTCAGTTTGAAAAAGAAAATAAATTATTTTGATAAAACAGCACTTTTTGGATATAATTTAACAAAATAAATATTAGGTACATGTTTAATTGCAGTTCATAAAAGTACGACGCACATTTTAATTCTACAACCGCAGATTGTTTGGAGGTCCAATTTTAACATTTTTTGAATATAAAATACAATAATTATAATAAAAGAACAGAAAAGATAGGGTATAGCCACTTTACCAAACCAAATTTGGAAAAGATCTTCTTTTTGCAACATTAACAAACGTGAACCTCTAAAAAATGCAAGTAAAAAACTTTAATATATAATCTAGTTAATGTCGAAAAGCGTATAAAAAAATTGCTCGTAATAACCGAAGCCTTTTAAGTTACACAATTTAATTGGTTCCATCTGTATTTGTTTTATTGAAATTCTTTAGAACAAGTTATTTAGACTTTTCAAGTGTAGTTTTATATGTTAAATATAAGAGGTTCTCCCCTGTGTGACGGTATTTGCATTTTAAATAAAGGGTGTAAAGTCTCCATCAGGTCTTCATGCTTATTTAGAATTAAAATGTAAATGATTCTAAAGATGAGAAGATGTTTTTGAACAAGAAAGTTTGCATGAGTTGTGGTACAAATGATATGATAAAACATCAAATTTAATTATTAAGTCAATGTTTAAGTAGATAAAAAAAACAATTCAATTACTGTAATTTCATATCTGGATTAATTTTATTATTATTCCAAAATCTTGATTTTAATTCTGCAAAAAAACATTTTTGCAAAAAAAGGATAAATCCTCAAAAAATTTTAAATATAACGATATCATCTTGAGTTTTTTAATCGCAATAAATTTATGTATTCAAGAATTATGTCTGTTCAAAGATGTTAAAGCGAAAAAAAAGTTTTACTAAGTTGGCCTTGTATACAAGGACTTAACTAAATACTCACAGTACACTTTCCGATCCAATTTTCTTCGTTCTTACTTTATTCACTTTTTTGTCTTGTTTTTTAAAACTTTATGTATGCAAGTCAAATTATAATGAATCTGCACATTTATTTGTAACTTTAATTTGCTGTACATTTTTTGTTTGTTAATAAACGAATAAAACTCATTTAAAAATTAAATACATTAATTAAATACATTATTTTGAAATTAAATTTCATGAATACGAAATACTTTTAATACAAACTAAATGAAAGTATAAAATTTGTTAAAGTAAGAGCCACATAAAAGAAAGTGTCACTAAAATATTGAATAGCATACTAAACTCTACGTAACAGCCACTCATAGCAATTTAATAATGTGTAAACATATAATTACCAGGCGAGCATACTTAAAAGTAAATGATGTTTAACGGTGCACATTTTTTAGCTTCAAGTACATAAATACATCGCTTCGTTAACTAAAAGCGATACAACTGGAAATACTGCAATTTATTTTAATTTTATTATAAATTAAAGGTTCTTGTTTTTTGTACATTAATTATTTTACTTTTCTGGAGATTTGAATGATTTTTTATTTTATGTAAAGTTGGTCCTAGAAAATTTTACGATAATGATTTCGTCAAAAAAGTTTTTATCTATGCGTCCCTTAACTTTGAAATTAATGTGTCATAAGTTTTAAATTCATGAATTTAGAAAGCCACAAATATTTTGAGTGAAAACTCTTAACCAGTGACCCGAGAAACGTTTAGTAAGAATTTATATTTTCAAAAGAATTGGATGATTCAATTGAATTTTAAGTTTTTTGGGATAAATTTCATTTATTATTTTTTTTTACGACAAAAATTTAGATTTTATTATACCTGACAATAAATTTAATTAATTTTGTAAAAACTTTCAAGCTTTTGAATGGTTACTTGAAATTAGTTTTAATCAGACTTTGACATATCTAAATTTAAACCTAATTTTGTAAAACTGAGGTCAAATTTGTAAATTAATCTGAACAGATGTTAAGTTTGATTGACCTAAATAGACTTAATTTAATTTGGTCTTATTAAATTATCAATTTTTTTATAAGAAATTGAGAAGTTTGGTCTATAATTTAATTCGATATCAATTGTAATTGTAGAATTTATTGTACAAATTTCTCAAGTTTTTTTAAAATAATTAGTACAATTACATTCAATCTTATTTATATAGTTTGTAAATAAACTTTTCAAAATAACTGAATTATTTTTAATTTTGAACAAAAAATACTTGCTACGTAAAATATATTGTTTTTAAGTTAAAATGCAGTTCATTTCATAATTTCACATAAAACTTTTTGTATTATCTCGTATTTTGAGGTACAATATTTTTATATCAATATGCATTATTATATAGAAGTGTAACGACATATCAATGAATATTGTATCTTAATTATAATTAATTATAATTATAATTACAATTTGTAAACTAAAATATGTGAAGCTGACCATA
>JABFPM010003272.1:0-14672 GCA_022817325.1 Idris sp. 1 HC-2018
CGTACACTGAGAGAATTATGATTTTAAAAATTACTATCAGTGCTAGTAAACTAAATGCATAAAGCACTTATTACATTATATTTAATTATTATTTAAAAGAACTATAGTGGTGCTAGAAGTTTTTCAAATAACGTTTGAACTTTTTTAAACAATATTAAAAAAGTTCTATCACTGCTAGTTTTTTTTTAAAATGGTGATTGAATATAATCTAATAAGTGCTTCATGCATTCAGTTTACTAGCACTGATCATAATTTTTAAAATCATAATTCTCTCAGTGTAGATAAAATACATGACTAAGTGGGTTAAATCAACAGTATAATATAAATATGTGATGAATATATTAACGATTTGAATTTGTTATAAATATTTTTTTTATTACATATAATTATTGAAATTTATTAGAAATAGTTCGTAGTTAAATTTAAAATGTGGTGGGAATATATATACTACATATATATAAAACGTTAAAAATATGTTTAGCATATGAAATTTGTACAAATTTCATATACATGTATATAAGAAATTTTTTCTATACAAAAAATATCATAAATCAATTAGTTTATATACTTTAATGAAAAATAGATGCACTTTTCAAACATATTTTAAATAAATTTCAATATATTTAAAATATATTTTAGGTTTTATATATATATAATTCCTTATAAGGGAAAAGTGAAACTTTTTTTTACAAAATCTTCAACGATCGTTATTTTTTAAATTTATTGAAAAATAGAATAAAACAATAAATTATTTTTTTCAATTTATTTATTATATTTATGTTAATCAAAACTTGAATTAAAAAATTATTTGAAACAATTTTATATTTATTAATTTATTCATATATACGAATATTTGTACTTTTGTCAGTCAAATTAGTTTAACTATTAGATTGCCAAGAGATTTCAATATTTCGAAATTTTGAATGTAAGTTGAACCTTGCAATTAACAGCTAAAAGGTAACATTTATGTGAAATTAGGATGAATGTGCCGGGTAATTTGGTTTTACATGTAAATACACGTATCAGACATTTCGATTTTGAAATTTAACTGCATTAATCTATAGTCCATAGATACGTGAATAAAATTTTATCATTTTTAAAAGAACACAAAATTAATAATAAGTTAGAAAAAAAATTTCTATATTTTTTATTCATTGTTAATTATTTTGTTAAGAATACTCGTTAAAGATAAATAGTTATCTCTATTTACAAAATTTTCATCTCCCTCGGAAATTCGTTTGCAAAATGTTTTATTGTACTTCACTTCGTTTCAGTTATAAAGTTTAATTACATAGTTTTTCCAGTGTTAAAGCTGAAGAAATATGATAAGTTACAAAACACTTGATGAAAACTTCAGGACACGATACAATGTTGCCTACTTTTCACTTAGTATAATATTGAGAGAAAAATATGACTGCTTATGTATGCATTTCAATTACCTAATATAACATTTGAACATAAGAAACTTGGAAAAGTTTTACTTATGCTAGACAGATTTCAGTCGGGAAATGGAACGCGATAAAAATTCTTTTTATAAATTGCCGCTGAAAAGAAAGTCCATTGCTGTTTCTTGTTCTTTTTGCTTCTTCGTTTTCTTTGCGAAATTTTTTATGAATTTTTGATTAATATAGTATTTTCATTCATTATTCTTGTGATGTAATTGCAAAGTGCATCACTGCCGTACAAATTAAAAAAGTTGATAAGTACATTAAACGTGAATTCAAGAAAAATGAAAAAAACTATTCGAACTAAAAAATAACCTTGAACATTAATTTTGATGAAATTTTAATTCTCTCTTAATGTAAAAATGATACGCTCTTTTTGATTTTGCAATAAACAATTATTATTTTAAATTAAAAAACATCAAAAATGCACTTATGGTGATTTTTTAAATACAAAATTATTTGCATTAAATGCATTTACGGCTTTTGTTTGGTAAATCTTTCGAGAAATGACTAATTTTACAAGTTAAAAAAAGTGATAAGAGACATTTTTCTTACACGTGTGATAGAAATGGCTTTTTCGCTCACTGTTTACAGTGAGGAAAAGGAAAAGTGACATTTAACCCTAATTATGTCAAATTGTTTCACTGAAAAACAATGAGCGAAGAAGCCATTTCTACCGCCCTTGTAAGAAAAAATATCGTACTTTATTGGTGAAGGAAATGGGCGATCATACACGAGTGTGTGACCCACTCGCTTCGCTCGTTGGGTCATACCACACTCGTGAACGAAACGCCCATTTCGTTCACAAGTAAAGTAATATACTCTTTTTATTGTAGCGTGTCAACTTCATATCAATATTTGATTTAAAAATGAATCGAATCTTAAAGAATAAATAAAGGTTTTGAATTAAATTAATCATTTTTTTATTAATTAATATACTAATTAAAAACACATTACACAATAAAAAAAGTTTGTTTGAATTAATTAAGAAGTTTTTAAAAAAATGATACATAATAATTTTTTTTTATTATTTGATTGATTTTTAGCTGATACAATTATTTAACCCGTGTTTAATCGTCCTGTGGTGAAAGAGCAAATGAAGTTACGATCTTTTTAAATTTGGAAAATAATATTCAAAAAAACATTAAAACCGAGCAAGAAAACCGTAACTACAAACATTTTTTTTCAAATTTGTATTGATGGTCGTAATCTCGTTACATTTACTAACGAAAGAGACCATAAGTGATGTTACGATCTTTTTTTCAGGAAATATAAAGTGTTCTGAAGGCAGTGTACACATTTTCATGTAATTACGGTTTTTTTATATCAGTTTTCAGATTTTTGTGTTTTTTCTCATAATTAAATTGATTATAAAATTATAAATACATTCTAGTTAGATATTTTATTTATATAGTTAGATGCAGAATTTTTCACTGAATCGATTGGTATAAAAAACCCATTTTTGGAAATGTGCGACTTCTCAACTTTCTTCCTCGGCACGGCAGATCAATATTGTAACAGCATCTGTTTGTTGTTATTTTTTAATTAAAAGCAGATATTTCTTTGATATATGATACATGTATAAATATTCACTTAAAATCGGAAATAAGAAATAACAAGAGATCCTCAGTTTCATTAAAAGCCTGTACAATTATTCCTTTGCGAGCAATCTATAAAACTTTTCCGTGGTATTTGCACTTTTCTCATAGGGCACCTTTTGCTTGACAATTGGTAGGACATTTGCAAGTATAATTCTTCGGCAGTTTTTTTTGATTTATTAATAAAAAACACGAAGGTTGTCCTTTCTCATTTAAGCTAAGAAATTTGAGAAGAAATTAATTGAGCAAACTTTTATTTCAAGATGCCTTTCAGTTAATGAAACCTTATTATGTTTTCGCCCACAACATTAATTCTTTTCAAATAGTTGCGCAACAAACCATTTAAGAAATGTTAATTGCTCAGAGAAAATTATTTTTTATATATGAGTAGCTTTTACATCAAAAACTAATATTTTATTTTAGACATTTTTTCTCACTTTTAACATTTATTTGTGTTTAACAACACAAACCCATTTGAAATTAAACAATTATATTTTAAAATATAAAAATTAGTTTTTTCTGTCTTCGGGATGTATCGATTGCATTTTATTTTTGATTGCTTATTTTTTGTGTTTAAGGTAATCATCGAAAGAAGTTGATTTCCCAGTTTTTGGTGTGATTTCAAATGAATCGTTTGAATGATGGCTAGATATAGAATTTTTTAATTTTTGAAGATAAACCATTTTTAAAATTTGTTCTCTCCGTTTACACTCGATGAAAACTTAAAACCCCAAGCTAGTTTGTCTCAATAATGTTTTTACACTCTCACGAAAAATTTGTGTGTGTGTGTGCGTGTTTTTTTTTTCTTTTGAAAATTTATCTTGTAATGAAAGTCAATTATAAAAATCACAAATATATTAAAAAAGCACTTTTGAAACCCAGCATAAAACACAAATAACGATGACTTTTTATTGAAAGTATTTTCTAGTCTTGATCCAATCTTTCAAAAACTGCCTTTAATAACCAAAATCGAGTATTAAAGAGCCTGACAGAGTTGGACAGAGTTATTCGCTGATAAATATTTTCAGAAAACGCTTATATTCAAATAGCTATAACTTTTTTCTAAGACATTTAAATTGCACCAAAATTTGTAGAGATATTATATTTAATTTGCATTCAAAATTATAGCTTTGAGAATCAGTTTCTTCAGGAGCTAAAAATTTTCTAAAATTGTGGTTTTTAGCGATAATTGATTTGGTATACTCAAAAACACACAATTTTATTGCAATTAATTCTATGCATATTAACATTGATTTTTAAATTTGAATTTGACAGCTGAAAAACTTCTTTTGGGCAGTGGCACGTTTGACACGGAATACTCCATATATCTAATTTTGAACAAAGAAGAGAAAATTTAAAAAAAAATCGGTAGCTAAAAATAATATTAGAGTACAATCGATTTATCCTGAAATTTAACAAATCTGCTCGTATATATTTTTAAAACAATAAAAACGGAAAAAACTTAATTTTATTTTTCGTTTAATGAGTTCAATTAATTGTCATTCTTTGTCGGGCCATTTATTGAGCAATATCCCTAGAACAAAATAATACTCGTGAAAATATTTTTGATTATTAATTTTACGAGCAATATAATAAATCAAAATTTAAGATCTTTCACTAATACATATTACTTGAATAGAGTTATCGGAAATTGTTGAGTAAACATTAAATTTTGAAGGCAATATCGGTTTTGATCTGTAATTTACATAGCTATTTACTGAATAGACAAGTTAGTAACATACATGTCAATATTTTGATCAATTAATTTCGTAATTAAAATTATAGACATATCTAATGAGAGTTTAATTAGAAATTTTACTTTACGTGTATCATTTAGCCAAAATTCTTAATTTTAACTTTTAATTTTAGCTGACTTGATTTTAAATGTCCGTTTTACCCCTTACGCGATCAATCACGTATTTTAATTTGTTTCAACCGTATAGCTTTGTGCACAAAATTGCAAACACTTTTTATTGGACTTGATATTTAACGTCTCTAAACAAATGACTGTTCCAGCCCAGCCTATGTTGAGACCAAACTGAAATATATATTGGTTTTTCGTTTTTTTTGTTCTAAAGCTGCAAGCTTATTTGAAATGAACGAGTATTTTTGTTTTTAAACACCATTTTACTTTAAAATTGTAACTAATTTGACAGCACGTAGAATTTGTAAAATGGTTTTTACCAAGCTCGTGAAAGCTGTCTCACGGAACATTTCACTATAGTTAATGTAAGAAGTTACGTGACTTTTATTCCTAACTACTGATGTCAAAAAATATTGTTTCGGCTAAAAAGAAATACAAAAAATTGTTATAAGAAAACGAATTAAATCTGAAACGAAAATTATAAATACACATTATTAAGCTAAAGGAAGTATATTAAAAATAAAAGTTTACACTTGAAGCTCAAAATTTAATTTGTAAAGTATTGTGATAAAAATTAAAAAATAATTATTCAATGCATACAGAATCTATGAACTGCATACAATTTTTAATAACCTTTTGAATTGATGCAGCAAGTTTAATTCAGTTTTACAAATAATGGACAAAAATTCCTTGTTTGGAAAAGTTAATATTAAACATTTTTACTGTGCTGCTTTAATAGAAAAAACTGTTATCAACCAATTTCAATAAAATGATACATTTTCAATTACTTTTTTCTTTTTTAATTTTTAACACTTGTTAAAAGTAAATTATTTTGTTTATTAATTAGAGTCTAAATGGATCTCAGTCTAATTCTAGTTGCAAAGACAAATTAATTAAAAGCCAAAGCTGTTACGCTATCTAATTAATACAACTTATTGATGTGGCAATATCAAATCGTGTTGCACACAAACTTGACTATTAATCTATTTCTATACACAATAGTCTACTCTTAAACAATACCGGTGAGCTTCGCAGTATCCTCAAAATAAATTATAATCGTTTTTGTTGATGGTGTGCCAACAATACTTGTGCTTATATAATAATATTGTACTACGAATTAGCATCTGTTCGAGTGGTTTTGACTAATTTAACAATAGCTGGGATTATGGTTGATCAATCAACAATAATTTTCTGCGAATTAATTTTAGTTTGACCAAAGCAGCAGTGTTTGAAAAACAAAAAACTTTTTCATACACTGTCAAAAATGTTTGTTATTTTATACTTTTAATATGCAGTTGTATTTCAGTTTTAATATGTGTATCTGAAATATAAGAAATAATCTAAAAATTAAAAAATATTCCCGTTATTAAACACCTATTTTAAAGTTATAATGTATATATTAAAATTAATATACTTTGAATACGAAAAAAAAACTTCATATACATGTATATTCATTTATTGCTGAATTTTTGAGCAGTGTATATTTTCTAAATTATTGATAGTTCAATAGCCATACAAAAGTTTATATTTATATAAGACATTCAAATGAAAAATATATTTCAACATTGCCGAAAGCAGGCTCGTATATTTCCAGTATTTTTTGTGATAGCATCCAAAAGAGTGACATATATATTCATACCAGAGAAAAATTCTTCCTCTAAACTCCTGAGACAGTGAAAAATGATTAATTTCTTTTTTTTGAAACCTCCATTTCAAGAGCATCATATTTATACACTAAGCTCATAATTCATTCATTACTAAAAAACAGTAATTTGTCTTTTTCAATGAAAATTGTCTTCTGGTTTTAATTCATTTGTTGCACTTAATGCTATGTAATTTTTCAATTACACCAGTGCAAATTAAATAGAATTTTTTTTGTCAATATAATTTAATGCTATTGTCCCTACAAAATTACGAATTTTTGTACTAGAAAATCATTAAAATACTTGGCATGTGATGTTGTTTGTATTTGAAAAACGTTGATAGACAGGGCAATATCGAACAAAAGTTTGAACAGGTAATTAGAAGTGCATGCAAAATGTTGTAACTACTTTTCATTATGATAAAATCAAAATTTATTTTGAAACTAGAACACAAAATAGTACTCATCCTAAATTATATATTACTAGACATTTTTGCTTCATAAAATTTGCTGACAACTTTGAAATGTTTTTTTTTCTTTTTTTTAAACCGATTTCTAAAAAATGTATTCTCCTTTTTCTTAGTCCTTCCTATTTATTTGTTGTCAAATATCTGGAAAAAATCGCTTTCTTTTCAAGCAATTAGATTGTTTACAACTGACAACTTTATAATGGTGAAATGGTGTTTATACTATCGCAGTTGACAAGGCATATAATGATACGAAGCAACAAAAAAAAATCGTCGAGGGGTTCGACCCTTACAAAATTATCGGGCCCTACGTGTCAGAGCAGAGATGACGACTGTTTGCGTTCGATCAGTTGCGTCTCATAAAAACAATCTTGTCCCATTTTTCTGGAGACACAATCACCAAGTTTGACCTCGTTTTCTATCTCAAATGCCTTTGGTTTTTGTTTGAGATGTTTAGGTGAAACAATAAACAATTATATCAAGTGTAAAAGTTTATGAGAATGACTCAATAAAACAGGGACTAATGAAAGAGCAGGTGTCCTTGTTCTTGAGAAGTTTCCCACTATTAGATACAAAATTACACAGGCTGCTTTGTCATTTTAATTTAGTCATTGGCTTTTATAATTAAACTCATTTTCGTTTTTAAACTTTTCTTATTAAATCATGTGTAAAAAGTATTTTTTTTTTTTTTAAGAAATTGAGTTTTATAAATAAATGCATTTAAGGGCATCCTTAAAAAGTTTTTATTCAAAGTACTTCTTTAACTTTGAAAATTTGTTACTGAATTTTCACAAATTTACACGTAAAATAAATGTCCACTTGAAAATGTAAAACTCATTCTTCAAATCTTGAAGCTTTAAAATTTATTCTTAGAATTTCAAAATAGGAATTTAATGTTGTGTTACACTTTTTCTTGTTTCGTGTTTATAAAATGAATTTAACGATAAAGCATTTTATATCAGATTGAATTTGATAGTAGTTGTTTGGTGGTTGTACAAGTTTAGGATGTAAATTTGTAGGCACACATAAATTGACTATACACTTAACTTTAGTTGGGCCAAACTGACCAACTAGCGAGCACAAGTCTGCGGCATAGTGGTTTAATGGCAAATACGACATATATTGAGTGCGATAAGGTGATTGGCGGTACAAAGCTCGCCGTTTGTTACTCAAATTGGCGCATTAACGTAACACTTTGTCATGCATCAAAGTAAACTAGTTATCGCGGTGCATCTGCAAAATTAACGACAAAAGTCTCGCACAAATGGTTTATAATATTCTCTCTCTTTTTTTTATTATATCTGCCAACAATATATCAAATTGCAGCATCTAGAAACGCGTCAATTATTGGTTAAAAATTGCCGACAATTAAATCAGTGCAAAAATTGATGTACTTTTTTTTACTATGTTAAAACGATTTTTTAAATAATTTTAGTTCAACTAAGTGCTTTTCAATGGAAATTATACACAAATTATGAGCCTAATAGAAGTCCCCAAGGTTGACTAAGTGGTTCGCCTTAAAACTGGTTCATTGATTGTATTTCGAATTCTGAATTAATTGATAATCTACACAAATTGTACATAGCTAATTATAAACAATTATTCTTACAATTGTTATTTCTTCTTTGAGTCTTCATGAATATTCATGAATTTACATTTTTCATTCAATTTTTGTTTAAATTTAATATAATTGAAATGCAAGACAAAATTTATTTTCTTTGCTAAATGAAATTCCAATTGTCTTGAAAATTGGTTTAATAGAAATTTGTTTAAGTTTTTTTTTCGTTTCTGTTTGCCAAGTAATTGTATTAATGATAGACATTATTTTGAGATGACAGTGTAAAATTGAACGAAGCATTGCTCACTCTCTAGACGCGTATAATAAATAATCTGTACAATTCACGTCTTCATCGGGACAAATCTCGTTTTCGCGAGTACTTTCCAACTGATCGAAGTGATAAGAGAGAAAATCTGTCGCACCCTATTTTCTGATGGCACAAATTCTTGTCGGATTTGTCCACTAAATTTGCTTGTATCGAGCGCCTCTTTCTTATACTGCTGAATGACAAAAAGTTCTTAACATAATACGTTTTCGCATTTATCTTAGTGCTGAAAAACGAAGGGCCATTTTTTGCAGTCACTACTGTCGAAAGAAAAAAAACTTGTAATGCTGAAATAAAATCTTGTATAACATATTGTTAAAAATACACAATTGCGACCTTTTTGTGAAATAAATGCTTTGTTTTATAAGATTGAAGATAAAATTAAAAATTTGAAGCTGAATTTAATTAAACCATTTAATTGGGATGAATTTGATTCATTTAAAACTGTTTCTTAAAAAAAAAAGAAAAAAATTAATCGAAAAAGTGTCAGATTGCGGAAAATTTAATTGAAGTGTAAAAATGTATTTCCCCTGTAAATGACCAATAAAAGTGAAAAGATACCCACAGGAAATAAATTACGTAAGTAATTAAATAAATCGAAATAGCTATTTCTAGATAATAAAAGACTTTTTTTTTAATAGAAAATGACATTTTGCTGAAGAATTACGTGTGAAAAGCCCAGTAGTTTCTTGTTTTTAAAACTGCAGTTATGATTTCAAATGAAAATATCTTTCGGTAGAAAAATGTTTCTAGAAATAATATGAAAAACTGCTGCTTCTCTGTACGCAGTTAAGTGGGATACAATAAAAAATCCCATTGTATCTTATAACTTAATTATCTTTATATTGATTGATATTTTTAGTACGTTATATGAACAAAAAATTGTATCTATGTAATTTTTTATCAATATTTTTTTTATCTATAACATTTTTTATACTGAAATTATTTTAAGCCAAAAAAAGAGTCCAAGATTTGATAGCATAAAAATAAAATGGTACAATACAATGTCAAGGCTAGTTTATGCGTTCTCTTTTTTATTTTAGTACACTTATTTTTATTAAGTAAGTATTATCACATTTTCTGAAACCCCGAAAGATTGGTCGATTCATAACAAGGATTGTATTTCGATTGAGAACGACACAAGTACGAGAAGGATATTGGAAAATTTGTGTCATTCGAGAGTAAAAATGTGACATTTTTCCAAAAGTCTCTCTTGAATTTCGGATTTGAGAAAAGTATAAAACCGCTCAAGAGAAAAGAAAACCGAGTTATATTATTATTTTCGGTGTCACTTCGTGTAATTTATGAAATGAAAATCAGACAAGCGATATCTTTTGAATATCTTTTACTGAGATTGACTCGGTATTATACACATACAATCATTTCTAAAGAACAAATTTTTCATCGAAAAAAATTAACTAATATAAAAAAAAGTGAGATCCTGAATATATTTTATTTTTTAAATTAGCTTGTCAGAAATTTACTTACAAATAGTGTAAATATGTTTAGTAATCTATTTTCTGGGTTGACGGATTTTCTCGCGCGGAGAAGTTTTAAATTGATTATATATACGGAAACAATGATACTTTTTTTCTTGAAAGATTCGAGAAATAGGTTGTTACGAAATTTAATTTAAACAAAATTAAGTAAACATTTCACGAAAATCCACGAAATAATTTTATTCCAGACGTGAATTTAATATACTCTCATGGTTGCAAACTAAATGGTAATTTAGTTACTAGGTTTAACATGTCATAATTTATATTAAATTTAGCTTGAATAGAAATGCTTACTGCAAACTTGTTGCTGTACATACATATTTAAGCAGTTATGATAAACTTAAGTTACAAACTTACAAGACTGATTAAAATATACAGTTGAAATACAGTATTTTTAAACTTTATGTAAATTTGTTTGAAAACTAGTTTGAAAATAGAGAGATATTTTTTAAAAATAAACTAATTTATATTTCAAATTAAAATGGTTTCTGATCTTTGACACCAAATATCTTTATTTGTAGTTTTAACTTCATTCTTGGTTTTACTAAAATAATTAATTATTGAATTAGAAAATTGAGCGCCAATATTCTTGTAAAGTTCAAGCAAGACATTCATTAAACTTTAGTGATATAGTGTCTCATAAACAACTATATGTGTGCGGGTTTCATTAAACTTTTCATCAACCTGTATTAGTACGATATTATTTGAAAACTTATATATTGTGAATGAAACTACTTTTTTGGGGATGGATGAATCTTTAAGATAGAATTTTCTTGAAAAAAAAAAATTTCCTAGATTTCTTTTCCTACAATAAAACTATTGCATTCTGTGTATAAATACAATTTGGTTAAAGAATAACAAACATTTTCCACACATTTCTGTGTACCAATCGTACAAAAGAATTTGAAAAATGTGATTTACAAAAATGGAATATGAAATAAGAAGTAAATAATTTATTGAGCTGAAACATTTTTCAATATGATTTAGAAAATTAAATTTTTGCCAATATTTTAAAAGTTACTCTTGACAAAATAGTCCGAGTTCTTCGTTAGATAACTTTGTATGCACCTGGTTTTCTCTTTTTTTATTCTGGAATTTATAAACTAAAAGATTAATTAAATATATTCTCTCTGTTGAGGATGTATATAACAACAAGAAAAAATGTAATAATAAAGGGTGTTACATTTTAGACTCAAAATTTCACTGCAACGTTGAAAGTGAAAGAAAACAATGAGAACATGACTACTTGGTGGAAATTCTCAAAGAACAGAAGACCTCAAAAGAGATGAAATTATTCAGTTAGGTAATAGCGTTGTAATAAAGTTGAAAGTCTCTTAGAAGTGAGTGGCCTCAAAGAAAGAAAGAAAGAAAAAAAAAAAGTTATTCAAAGCAAAAACAAATATGTAAGAACTTTTCTTAATTATTTTACTGATATTCTTTAAAGAATGTAGATAATAATTATATAACCTGCTGATTGCTGGCCAGGCAGTAATTATTATTATTATTATGTAAAGCTAATCCCAGAACTTAGGTCATAAAGCAGCTTTTATTATGAAAATTTATTTTCATCATTCTTAAAGCAGAAAACCCAATCATACTAAAAATAATTATGTTTAGCGTAATGCACTTTTTTCATTAAATATGACAAAGTACTCTGTGAAAAAAAACAAAATCTTATTCAAGCTATAAATTTAAACTTTTGTAAATTTTCTAATCGGAACAAAAAATAAGTGAGTACTTCTAACACCAAAATAATCGATACCTTTACATCTTGCAGCATACTAATGATACCGTAAATGCAATTTAAACTTGAAATACTTGAAGCTATTCCCAATGGCTACGTCAAAGGAATGCAAAACATGATACAATTAGTTGAGCTGAATTACATTATATTCGCCTGATTCTGAATATATTGAGAGTCTGCACATCCTATTGAAAATTTCCTTCTATTGTGTAGCAATTTTGTTTTATTTATTTTATTTTCTATAACCCAGAACCAAACTCGATTAGAGATCAATTTATTATAGTAACTGTGATTGATACAAAATTCACGTTTACTTGCCAACATAAGTGGAGTTTTCTTCGACGCCAAAGTGGTAGTGACACTTTTGTAAAACATTTGCTTAAAGTGAAGTTTTGTTTACGACTGACTCCTGAGAGTCGTAAACTTTCTTCTTTGACCCTCTTTTTTCAATAAAGTATTTTGCTAAAGTTAGTTAGCTTTTCACAATTTAAGACAAAGCAATCAATTGTCATGTTTGAAACGCTCATCGATCTGTAAATTAACTCCTGCGATAAAACGAAATTGTACAATTACATGAGCGCATTTTCAAAATTCTCTTTGAAATTAGATGTACTATTAAACTATCGATTAAAGCTTTGTTGCACAAAAAGAGTTGGAAACGAAATTATCGTACTTTTATATTAAACCAAATTGCACTGTCAATGCATAAATTTGAGTTTGAATTTTGTCGCGCCTATTAGGAGAAATAATTGCTTTGTGGTGTGGCAAACAATTATTAACGTTAACCATAATTCAACGAATTAATTTACCCAGACTTAAATGTCATTGATATGAATTCACAATTTTTCAATAAATTTGTACAAAAAATATACAGACATTTAATTAGCAGGATAATTTGCAAAATGTTTTACACATTAGTTTGTAAAACAAATACTTTTCAAAGTAAAATCTATTTTTCAATCGATTATTATTAGTTTTATATGACCTTATTCAAATATTTGCAGACAAAAATAAATCAGGAAATCTTTCGGTAGAAGATTTCAGTCAACTTTAAAATTACTTTGAAAATATATTCTTCTAAAAAGTAACTATAGATATAAGAAAAAGTGTCAAAAACATTTGTAGAAACTTTATATCTTTTCTTGCGGAATTTAAAACATCTTTAAAGTAACTTCCCTTTATAGTTTACGATTCTTTTTCCAATACTTTTATCTATTAGTGCCAAGTGTGTGTGATATACTACTGAACAAAAAGAAGAAGAAAAAATATCATATAAAATTGAGAAAAGAAAATAAAGTGATAAATTGTTCACTCAGTCAAATATTTGGCGGAATTCAAGTTAAATCAAATTGTTATTATTTCCTTTTTTATTTCCCTTTGTGAAAGTACTTTTCTCTTTAACCAATTTTGTGACCTTAAATCCGCACCCATAACAAAAGTGAAACGCTCCTTTGAATTCGGCAAAGAATCCTGTGTTACTGGGGTATAAATGCAACTCAATCTGCTTAAAAAATCTCTGCTCAATTCAATGTAAAAATTGTCTATCACTACAATAACACAAACCTTTTTCTTTCTAATCTTTTTATTTGCCATAAAATGTGTTCCAAAAATGTACGAAGATTACATGCTTTGCATGTGAAAATAAAAAACGAAAGCGGCTCTTCTTCAGAAGGCCATTAAGATTAAATTGAACTTTATTCTACAAGTCCATTTTAATAGAAGCTTTTAGAAATTTTATGGTCGCGCGAATAAGTATGTAAAAGAACGTATATGTTTAAAACTAAACAATAAAAAAGTGTTATTTCTCTCCCTTAAGTACTTTAATATAAAAAAAGAAAAAACTCTATATGCATGCAAATGGTATTAATTTTCCAAAGTTATTTGATGAAATTCGTAGATTATCGTGAAAATCAAATTTTGCTCGAGGTGTAATGCATAAACTTATATATATATATAGTTTTTTTTCATCAAAGTTTTGATTTCATCGTTCACTGTGTTTATTGCCACTGTAAAAGCAAAACGCTTATATTACTCTCGTTATCCAATAACATAAACCTTTTAGTGCAGATTAAAAGCAAAATAAATCGTAGAAAACGACGGTTTCTTTCAGTATGTAAAAATCTTGTTTTTACTTATGCAAATATCGATATATATATATATGTCGTAGGCCGTTAGAAAAATCAGGCCGTTAAGGAACTGCCTAGGCCGTTAAGGAACTGCCGGCCGTTAGAAGAATTTTATTAATTTAATCATTTATCTTCTAACTGCCTGAAAATTTTAGGCATTTAGAATTAAATTTCTCTAGTATTCTAACGGCCTATATGTTTTCAGGCCGATAGAGTATAAACTATTATTCACGATAAATATTTTGTTTTCTTATTTAATCTAGAATAATATGTATTCTACTCGATAGATTACTCTTTCTAAACATTTTGACAGTTTCTTACAAATAATATACATCATTATAATAATTAATTGAAGAACTTGATTCAACATCTTTGTCCATGTAAATTGATTTTTAAAATACGCT
>JABFPM010003273.1:0-14672 GCA_022817325.1 Idris sp. 1 HC-2018
AATTACACATTTATACTATTGAAAAATATCGAAATCGTTCGATATTTTTCGAATCTGTCAAATTGTGTAATCCAACCTAAGGTTAATTTGCAACCAACTTCTCATTGTCCTAAGTGGACACTCTGATAATAAGTAAAAAATAATCAATATAAAAACAAATTTTCATTTATTTAAATAATTAAAATAAATTTCATTTAGCAACAATTTTGCAGGCCCCTTATATAAGTTACCTTCAAAGGACCTTTAAAGGCCTTATCAGGGTGTGCCTTAGTTGAGTTATCTTTTTTGGGTCTTTACAGAGCCTCATAGGCTATTATTTATTACCCTGGAATTCAGGGCTAGCCTTTATGGGCCCCTACTTACATTCAGGGCGAACCCTTATACATTTTTACTAGGGTTATAACAAATTGAGCTTTTCTTAAAAGCGTTTAATATTGTTTTCACAGTCGGTCTGGTTAGAGGAAGACGACGCTGCGCGGGAGGTTGTCGAGAGCCATGTAATTAAACACGTTCATCTCCAAAGTACATGCCATGTTTATCTTTCTTTTGAATCGCACTGCCCGTTAAGTTTTTTAGCATAGTTTGGTCGATGGTTGCGAGTTTCCCTGTCAAATTGATATAAAAATTCTTCTCTTTGTTTCTCATCAAATTTATATCAAAATAAAAATGGAAACAAAAAAAATAGCCGGAAGTCGCAATCAGACGCTGATTTCACCGGCTTGCTTGTTTTATTTTGTTGTTCCAGGTTTTTATCACCGTTGAATACGTAACCCTATGTTCAAACACAAGAGTGCCAATCACTGAACACCTTTTGGTTGATCGCATTCATTTAGATATCTCATTTTTGTGTATCATAATAATTGTTCATTTTATTCAATGAAAGCAACCAAATTTCAACAAAAATTGCTTTCATCAAGTAAGAACAATAGTTTTCATTGCTGGTAGAATTTGCATGAACCTTTTTTACCAAAAAATACAATTCAGAGATAAACTTCCTTATAGTGTAAACTTTGACACCAGCAATTAAACCATAAATCCTCCAACTTTCAAATGAAATATAAATTTTGATAAAACCAACAACATGTTTGCAGAACCTGAACGAATCCAAAGTCAAGATGACCACTTCGAATTCCAATTTGGACAGCAACAACCACGTGGTGGACATGAAAGAGGAGATCACTTTTACTAGCAGCGAGGACCTCAAGAACAAACACAACGAGTCCATCCTGAAGAGAATTCCGGCCGGGGCCGAGGCGACAGTGGTGCTGGTGGGTGCGATGGAGTTCTTGGACCAGCCGACGATTGCGTTCGTGCGCCTGGCCGAGGGCGTTATGATGCCGACTATCACCGAGGTGACCATCCCTGTGAGGTTCATGTTCACCCTGCTGGGACCACGCAACTCGGACCTCGACTACCACGAAATTGGTCGCTCCATTTCCACCCTGATGGCCAACAGTTCTTTTCATAAGCTCGCGTACAGAGCGACCGAGCGACGTGAGCTGCTGTCCGCTATAAACGAGTTCCTCGATGACTCGATTGTGCTGCCACCTGGCGACTGGGAGAGACAGGCACTACTGCCGTTTCAGGAGCTGCGGGCCAAAAGCATCGCCATCAAACAGAGGAAGGTCAAAGCGCTGGAGGAAAGAGAGAAAAAACAGGAAATTGAGACAGACGTTACCACAAAAAAAGGTTATTTTCATTTTAAATGCAACTTCTAAGAAGGTTACTTAGATTCTTTTTATCAAAGTATTATTTAATAAATGAAAAGAACACTTAGAGCATTCTTTTATATTTTCAGCCAAAATCAACTTCTTTCATATCTAACGTTATTATAGTGACCGTATTAAGTTAAATTTTGAAGTTAAAAAATTGAAAATTTTTTATGATTTTTGCATTGAATTTTGTTATACAAGATACTTTTCTCTACAACTTTATTTTGAAAAGTTTATTAACGATAAAACAATATAATTTGTTTACAAATTTAGAAAAAATTATTAAGAATATTGACAAAATTGAAAATTTAAATTGTAGCAGATATGCTTCAAACTAATACTAAGGATTAATAACTGTTAATTTTGACATCAACAAATGTTAACAGTTACAAGAATCACTTTGTTGAGAACATAGAATTTCGCAAAGATTGTTCGTACCGCTGTGATACTCCACAGGTGCTTAAGGGTCGGAGGTCTTCTAATAAAGTAGAATACAAACTGTTGTACATAAAGCTTGTTTGGATTAAGTGACTCTATAACAATCTCAGCATTTGTCTTGATCAATTTCACTCTCTCATAATTTAATTTAAAAGTACATTAAATCTCTATTAAAAGCGAAAAATATTATCGACATCTTTTTCAGTTGCTGCCATTTCAGACGACGAACGTAAACCTCCAGACGACGATCCCTTGCGTCGAACAAAGCGTCCCTTCGGTTGTTTATTCAAGGACATCAAGCGACGCTACCCGCATTACCTCTCGGACATAACCGACGGCCTGAATTCGACCTGCCTGGCCGCGGCGATTTTCATGTACTTCGCCGCCCTGTGCACAGCCATCACCTTCGGCGGCCTGATGAGCGACAAGACGCACAACGTGATCGGCATTTCCGAGACCCTCGTGTCCGCGAGCTTCACCGGCGTGATAATGGCGCTGTTCTCGACGCAGCCGCTAGTCATCATCGGCACCACCGGACCCCTACTCCTCTTCGACGAGTCCCTGTACAACTTCTGCATGGCTTATGGTCTCGACTTCCTCACCACCCGGGTCTACGTTGGCGGCTGGATGGGCGTAATCGCGCTCAGCGTCGCCTGCGTCGAGGGGTCCGTTCTGGTGCGGCTCTTCACCCGGTTCACCGAGGAAATTTTCACCGGCCTGATATCCATCCTCTACATCGTCGAGACTTTTATCAAACTGTACAACTACTTTAAACGCAATCCTTTGCTGCCGGAATACTGTTACAGCAATGACACTATGACTATCCATTCAGTCTTATTAAGTCACAGTAATAATACCAAGTAAGAAATTATATTACCAAATTAAATTACATTTTTTGTATCCCTTCAGTACTTATTTTGTCTGGTGCTTAAAATTGACTTTATTTTATGTCTAGTGTTAAAAAATCTAAATTCCAGTTTTTAAAGTACAAGGTGAATGAAGGGGGTTAATAATGAAAAAGTTCGTTTTTTTTAAACTGGTGGTTAATAAAATATGAATAAAATGTTTTTGTTTTCAGCTACACCACCGATCCTGCTCTACTGCCCAGGCAAAGTAACTCGGGTCTTCTGATAAACCAGCCGAACACGGCGCTAATGTGCACAATTCTCTGTCTGGGCACCTTTTTGGGTGCCTATTACCTGCGCATCTTTCGTAACAGCCACTACCTCGGACGCAATGCCCGACGAGCGTTCGGTGATTTTGGAGTGCCAATTAGCATTATCATGTTCGTACTGATAGACTACCTCGCGGGAGTCGAGACGGAAAAGCTGCTAGTGCCGGAGGGTCTGTCGCCCACCCAGCCCAACAGGTCATGGATCGTGAACCCAGCTGGACCCGGCACCAACGTCGTTCCCGTGTGGATCATCTTTGTCTGCTCCATCCCCGCGCTTCTCGTTTATATTTTGGTGTTCATGGAGACACAAATTTCCGAGTACAATTTCTCCTCAATTTCTTGTTTTTATTTTGTTTTTTCAATACATCTAACACTTTTTATATTTCATATTTACCGCAGATTGATTATCGACAAAAAAGAGCGGAAGCTGAGAAAAGGGAACGGCTACCACATGGACATCGTCGTGGTCTGTCTGATGAACGTGCTGTGCGGCTTCGTGGGAGCGCCCTGGTGCTGCGCTGCCTCGGTGCGTTCTCTGACCCACGTGTCCTCGGTGACAATTATGTCCCGGACTCACGCCCCCGGCGAGAAGCCCCACATTGTCGAGGTCAAAGAGCAACGAGTCAGCGCGCTTCTTGTAGCCATCCTCGTAGGAGTGAGCGTGTCGATGGCGCCACTGTTGCGCAAGGTGCCGATGGCCGTTTTGCTCGGGGTCTTTCTCTACATGGGCATTTCGTCGACCAATGGCGTGCAACTCTTCGACCGAATCAAGGTATCCATCAGAATTAACATCTTCTGATTGTTCATTAACGTTTTCTGTTTCGCCAAAAAGCAGAATTAATAACTTTGATTTGTATCTTTTTCAGTTGTTCTTCATGCCAGTGAAACACCACGGTACGGCAAACTACGTGAGACGGGTGCAAACCTACAAGATGCACATTTTCACTCTGGTTCAGATTATTTGTTTGACGGTGCTGTGGATAGTGAAGAGCACGAACGCGGCGCTGGCGCTGCCCTTCTTTCTCATCTTGATGATCCCACTGCGCGCGCAGATGAGCCACTGCTTCACCCCGGCCGAGCTGCGGGCGCTGGACAGCAAGGCCCCAGATCACGAGGATGAGCCGGACTTCTACGAGGAGGCGCCGCTGCCTGGCTAGAAAATGACTGTGCCTTATTGTATCTGCTTTGGGATAAACGGGTGCCAAATTACAGTTGGTCTTTGTTGTACGTTGATCTGATGCCTGCACAAACAGCGATGCATAGTGATTTTTATTTTTAATATATGTGTATATATTTTCTTATAATTGTATATTAGGGTGTTCGTTAAACACATTTTTTCGTAAAATATTGTGCCGCAACGATGCCATTTTAACTATATTCTCTTTATATTTAAAAATTATTTCAAAATTACCGTCATTGCTGCACGATATTCTGCGATACAAGCTATTTTTGTATTTTCCTGTGCTTTTTCATCCTTTCCTGCGAAACTAGCCTGGTTTCGAAAGAACAAAATTAACTGTCACCCTAATATATATAATTTTGTATAAATATCCAACGAGAAGAAATATATTTTTGTGAAATATATATTGAACGGCGGGGGTTTTAGACAGAGAAATTTGGTCAAATGTATCTCGGTTTGTGCGGGTGCACAACTTATTTATCTTTCTCAAATGGGAAGCTTGATTATTAAAATTAATCTATTCAACTCTTTACACGTGTACCTTAACGATCAACTACCTCTGAAAGGCTTAAACATTTTAAATTAACTAATATAGCGCTCAAATGTGTAACTGAAAACAGACAAAAGTAATAACCAGCAGGAAGATAGAGTAAAAAATATTAAGAGGTAGAAAGCTGATGATAAAAACGAATGTGTGACTTAATATTCATAAATTACAAATGAAATTGTATTCTTAGATTTATACTTATAATGACACTTAATCAGATTGAGAATTTTATACCCAATGTGAAACAGAAAAGTTTGAGAGAATGAAAAGTGAAACATTGGGAGTTTTATTAATTTCACAATGGAATTTCATTTCTTGTTGAAGTTTAAATTCGCGATTGAACTTTGCTTATCTCTGAATGTGATCAGAAAACTTTTTTTAGTTAGAGTTACGTGTCTGAATATTTGAAATTATATATTTATAAATAGGATGCATTATAGATTGCTTATTCAATTTCAATCTACTTTGTTTAAGAGAATAATTTTTTATCAACACTTTTTTGTAGAGTATATTTTTTTATTAGAAACATAATAAAATAGACACTACAATAAAAGCAACTATAGTAAATAAAATAATTTGTATGTAATGATACTTTAAACCAAAAATATCACTGATTTTTAAAGAGTTCATTAAAATTATGTTTTATCAAAAATAATTGAATAAAAAGTTCAAAAGAAAGTTGAAATAAAAAAAGTTACACAAAGGCACACAAAATAATAAGAAGTAAATAAATAAAGATGTAAATTTAAAAAAAAACTATTTTAACTTTGTTTATTTGAATTGAAAAACTTAATTGGATTACATTACTGTATTTATATTAATTCTATAACAAATTATAAATTAATATAAATGAAAAATATAAATCGACTCTCAATAAAAATTGCATTTTAAACTTTAATAATTATACGAATTGTATTAAAAATATTTTTTACAAATTTATAGGTGACATATAAAAATAATATATTTTATATTACAAGATTTTTAAATGTAATGTCAATAAAGCTTCAAAATTTTGAAAAAGAAAGAAATATCTTGATGAGCTTTAACAATTTTAAATTATAAATAAAATTATCAATATAAAGATTAAATCAATAACACTCTATTTCAATTTAAGTGTATACTTTTAGTGGATTTATTTTTATTATTTGCTTCATACACTGTATTATAATATTGATATATATACATATATATGGCTTACGTGATATATACAAAATGACGTCATTCAAATTACGTAAGTTATTAATTGATAAATTATACATCAGTTTAATTGATGTTGAATTTTAATGCGAAATATTGCATTTGGCGATAAATTGAATTATTATTATCTTAGTTATTAATTAGAAATGAATTAAATTATTCCTTGAGAATATTTTGTAATTAATATAATTGAAATATAATAAATACTTTTACAATTTATTTTTTTTAATATGGATTTCTATATTAATTTGATCTGAAAACTTATAAGAATAAAAAATTTATGGAGTGATAAATTTATTAATGAAAGCTATTTTTCAACAAAAATCCGAGATATTAAAAAAATAGGATAATTAATAAATAATTAGAATGTAGATATAAAATGTCTTATACAAGAAATATGGACAAAAAAACAAAGGATTTCACATAATAAAGTCTTAATTGAAAAATATCTCAAAGACAGAAAGGATTCTCCTGTCAGAAAATATCGTTCATATATTTTGCTCAGAATTCCTTAAATTAAAATGTAAATGTTGTAAAGCCATTGTGTTTGTTAAATAAAAAAAAGCAAAGAACTTTTGTAATATACTCTTTAAGGGCGCATAAAGTCATGCATAAAATGTACCATTGTTCTGATTTCTCTCAAAGTGTACATAGTATTTTTGGTAAACATTTTTAATGGCAATTTATTAATTGTGTATAAATACATTTTATATTACTATAGTATTTAATTAAATTTTCCTAGTTCCCACTATTGATTTTAAATACTATAATTATCATGAGAATAGTTAGTTAATTTTAGAACCAATTGTTATTAGCCAAATTCATTATCTAATTTCGATTCTGAGCCGTGATAAAAAGCGAATTTCATAACAGTGTCGGCAGTTTAATCAAGCCAGGAATTCCCGTGTTGGCAACACTGGAGACGCACATGCGAAACAAAGTACCTGATTGGCCGGCGCACTTTTTCGATTGCAAAACAGTGCTGCCACTGAGATTTCATTCTTGGACCCTTAAATAAATGAACAATTTTATTACAAAAATAAAGTAATTGGTAAAGCATTTATTTTTCATTAAAAAGTAAAATAAATTACATACATATTTTTGGCGCTAGTGTCCTTTAATGATATCTCAATGACTCACAAGCATCAAATTGTGTCAACTTATCGATATCGCCTTTAAGAGGAAGACGATAGGGCATTACCACAAGATTATAAAATTTCACTTACTAAATTGTTGTATTATATCGTGGCAGTGTACTAAAGTTCTCCACGCAGGTTATTCAAGTATTATAACTATATTTAGTATATTCTGAAATAAATTGCAACTAATTAATAGTTTATATTAATTCAAAATAAAAAAATGTACTGACTGAAATTATTAAGAAAAAAAGAAAAGAAAATGATAATTCAGAATATACTAACTCTGTGATTATAGACTTGCAAAATTTTCTTAATATTCATGATGGTATACTATTAGAGTGTATGAAATATTAAGAAAAAACAAATATAATAAAGAAAAGAGTATTTCGGACAAGTTTCGATAATCGGTGAAATATTTTAATAATAGATATTAAATACAAATAATCAAATGAATGGATACTATTATAATTATAAAATGCTAGAAAGAGACAGAAAGAAAGAAGAGAAAGTTTTTATTCGTGATTCCATTGTCGAGTTTAACAGAGACAAAAGGAATTACTTAACACAATTATTTAAAAAAGAAAGCGGAATACGGTAATGAATCCTTATAGTATATTGTAATAGATTTCCAAATGTCACTCGAAACACTTGTAAATCGCAAATCCCAATTTTATAGACACGTTGCGCGACTTTAATATACTTATACAAATAAAAGTTTTTAAATTTTCGTTAATATAAATAATTATTGTAAACTAATTTAAATTAAATCTAATAATATTTAATTTTTTAAAATTGTTTGTGAGATTTAAGATATATTAAAAGTAATTTTATGAAAATATAAGTAAAGTGCACGTAAAATTAAATTATTTTTCGTGACATAGCAATACTATGTTATGTTTTTGTAGTTTTTAAGTTGTATTTTTTAAAATGAAATAATCGCAAATCCATTTACTTTTTTCTTTTTACTTCCAAATTGTATTTATTGAACTGGATATAAAAACGTAATTTTATTTTCGACAAATAACAAAGTTAGCTGCCAGCACTTTTACTTTTTACAGATGTTGAAATAAAGTTTCAGAGTAGCTTTAACAATTTGTGCTAACATATGTTTTAAACTAATAAAACGCTAAAACAATATTAAAAGTTTAAACATTAACTTTTTCATATTTGATGTGCATAACATTAAAATCAAATTTAAACTCTGCAAAGTAGTTTTAATATTTACAATTTTAAACTTTTGAATACCTCTTTTAACATTTTCGAACTGTGTATAATAATTTTTCAAATTAAACAATTTTACCTTTATTTAAAAAAAGTGTTTGAAAATTCAACGCAATATTTAATTACATATCCATAAATGTAATATTATTTATAAAATAGTTGCAACTTTTATGATACGTGTTTTAAACAAATTGACGAAGTTACTTGTGTTCACAAATTTCCAAGCCATTTATTGAATGTGAATTGTTATTTGTATCGCGCAACTTATCTATATTAAATTATTTATACGACTGTACAAATGAAATTTCTAAAATTAATTTTCAAAGTGTGTTAGTAAAAATGTAGCCTCACTCTTGTATTAGAAAATTCATTTTTGGACAAATATTTTCTTTTCAATCAAACTTTTAGTGAACTTTTAGTTTAATTATAACATATCAATCACAATTTCATTTTTGTGTTAAAACATCTTTAAATTAAAAAGCATTTTTTTCTTCTTCTTGTACTTATTGTTAAGTTGAGGCTGTACATTGTTTATTCTTACACCTCGTACTGTCTGCATGTTAACAGACAAAGGCGTAATCAAAATTTTTTAACTCTAATATATTCAATTGCCTAAGCAATTATGATCAAATGTGTTCTTTTTATGAAATTATTTTAAGGTGTTTCATTAATGGTGAACCACAGAAATTTTTGTTTCACCTTTTTGTCTTTTTAGAAAAGTACAAGAAAACGTTATGTTTTTGTTATCATAAATAAAATATTGTAAATATAACATTTTTAGGATGTTCATTAAAAATCCTAACTTTACAAACATAATTTTATAGAAAATGTCAATTATGCAACTAAGAAACCCTACTTTCTGTGGTTTGCGACTACAATAACAACTCAAAGAAATACTTAAAACTTGTACTGCATTCAATGTTCTACCTAAATGAAATCTTATAGATTAAAACTTCGATCAACAAATTATTATTGTTATTGAGTTATAGATTCTATAATAATTAAGATTAAATATTGTAAATAAATGTAGTTATCTTACAGTATTAAAAGTACCATACTCTAATGATGGGAACTTTCTTAAAAGATAAATTTACATATATTAGTTTGAAGAAAATAAAAGATGAAATAAATAAAGAATAATAAATAAAACTAACATAAAAGTGAAATAAAGTGATTATTTCATTTGTTCTGCATTAATTTTGAAATCCACTTAACAGAAATCAAAAAGTAAATATTTTGATTTTCTTTTCATCCACTGTTTGCCATATTTTTATTTTAGTGTTCATTATAAATTTGTAGTAATAGCATAATAAAAAAGAAAATTATAATGGCCTCTCCGAGAAAAGTTGTCACTAAATTGAAAGAAATATCACAACAAAATGCATCTTTACTTCAAATTCCCTCAACGGTTCGGTGAGAATTGTTCAATTTTTATTTCAAGTTATTAAAATAAATACAAAATTTCCTATTTTTTTAAATTAATTTTAATAGAGATTCACAAAAGTTGAGTGCAAGTTCAATATTAAATATTGACACTCCGAATCGATCTAGGATTGCTAATAAGGATTTTTTAGATAAAAAACTCAAAATCCTCGGGGTTGGAGGATTTGCAACAGTTTATCGAGCAACTTACAAGGGCAAGAAAATATTTTTTTTACATTTAATTTTAATTATTAAAATGTTCTACATTTATGTATATATATATATATATATATATACAGGGTGTTTCAGACCACCCGTCCACCCCTGATATTTCTAAATGTTGGCAACGAATTGCAGAACAAAAAAATATGTGTCTAATAATTTTTGGAAACGTACCCTATGATACCAAACTCGACCCCCTACCCCCACCTCTCGGGGGTGGGGGCGGGGGCAAATTTGAATTCTTAAATAAAAACCCCCATTTTTATTGCAGATTTGGATTCTCCAAAAAAAAACTACCCTTAGTTTACTTACGAGTTTTTTTATTTTGCTTCATAAATGGCCTTGCTATGGTCAGAAATAAAAATGGACAAAAAACAAAAAATGGGAATATCTCGAAATTTTAAATAGAATTCCCATGTTTAATGCCGATTCGGATTTCTTGCATCAAAATAAGCAACTTTTGTTATAAACATGTTTTTAAAATTCCAGCGATTGGATTGGTAAATAAGCTTTATTTGCCTGGAAAAACTGTTGTGCAACAAACAAAATTTTCGAATTGTGTTTAGTACATAAACTCAAGAATTATGTTTTAAATTCACAATAAATAAACGATAATTAATAATAAATCAATAGTTTCGTTTCGAATAATAACGAAGTTATTCAACGACTATGCGCAGTCGTAATAAATAAATCCATAATAAATAAATAATCGGTAACGAGTAACAATAAGAAAAATAAGTAAAGAACTTAATCAACAGCTTCGTTCATTTGAAATTGATAAAAATGAACCTTTGAGTACTACAAGAAATCCGAATCGGCATTAAACATGGGAATTCTATTTAAAATTTCGAGATATTCCCATTTTTTATTGTTTTCTGTCCATTTTTATTGTTTTCTGTCTATTTTTATTTCTGGCCATAGCAAGGCCATTTATGAAGAAAATACAAAAACTCGTAAGTAAACTAAGGGTAGTTTTTTCTGGAGAATCCAAATCTGCAATAAAAATGGGGGTTTTTATTTAAGAATTCAAATTTGCCCCCCCCGAGGGGTGGGGGTAGGGGGTCGAGTTTGGTATCATAGGGTACGTTTCCAAAAATTATTAGACACGTATTTTTTTGTTCTGCAATTCGTTGCCAACATTTAGAAATATCAGGGGTGGACGGGTGGTCTGAAACACCCTGTATTTATAGGTGTTAATGTAGCAGCCAAAGTACTGAAACAAAATAAATACAGCAAAGAATTAATAAAGGCAGAAATGCATAGAGTAAATATAGCACACAAAAATGTTGTTCAAATATTAGGTTACCATCAGGACCTAGCTTTGTCAATTATTATGCTTGAATTGTGCGGACCCTCCTTAGAAGATTTAATAGAAGAAAGACCATTATCCAAAAAAGAAAGAATTTCATTTTTAACAGACATCGCTCTAGCTTTAACTCACTGTCACAATGCCAATATCATTCACGCAGATATCAAACCAAAAAACATATTGATTTCTGATCAAAATAAAGCAAAGCTAGGGGACTTTGGAAGTTCAATTATATATAATAAGTCCAGTGAAAGTAAAGTCTCAATAAAGGTTCAACTTATTTTTATTTTCTTAATATTTTATGAAAAAAACAGGTAAACTTGATAAACTTTGATAAACTTCTTTTTTCATCCAGGCAACTGCCAGTTACGAAGCACCGGAAGTTATTCGAGGTGAATCCCCAACTCCAGCATCCGATGTTTATTCGTTTGGAGTTGTGGCCTGGCAAATGTTGTCGCGAGTAAAACCCTTTGCTGGCTACCATAGTCACGTCATAATTTATTTAACAGGAAAAGGACACAAGCCGGAAAAAGAAGAGCCTTTAGATGATGAGTTTGAGGGAGAATATAAAAATTTGTACAGAAAAATGTGGAGCACGAATTTTGAAGACAGGCCACATTTGAATAATGTATTACACAAATTAAGTGAATTTCAATTCTAAATTAATTTGTCAAGTTATTTTTTTAAACATTATCTGTAAATTCTATGTCAATTTTCTTAACATTTTAATCAAGAAGGACAGAATTCATAAAATAAGAATATACTTGAATTTCTTTCAAGACTTGGTACTTTATTGCTTACGTTTCATCTATTTTTGTAAAGACCTCTTCAGAGCTCAAATATAGTTAAACTGTTGAGATATTTATACAAAGGTAGAAAGAAAGAAAAAAAACATTAGCTACGTTGATAAAATAAAGTTAGGAATATTCGAAAAATGTATATATTGTGTTTTCAGTTAATTGAATTGGAATAAGCGAAATAAAATTTAAGAATGTACAAATTCTATTTATTGGATTAAATATATATTATAATCTAAGGAATACTATTTTATTGACATTTACGTTTCTGGCATCTCTCCTCCTGGAACCAGCTGAAATGTTAATTAATATTGATTATTATAAACTGAATTTTATTTTAATAATTAAAATTGTAATTTATTTTTATTTTGTTTATAAAAAAGAGAACAAACCATAGTAATATTGTTTCCATTCAACAAAATTCTGTCCAATTTTGTAACTCGTCGTCCCTCCGGTGTAGCTTCGCTTTCTGTGACATCATCCAGAAGCATATTTACAAAGTCATCGAATCCTAAAAGTGTACCCACAATTTCCTTATCATTCTTCATGATTATGTGAATTCTCGAGCCAATACATTTGTCTACCAGTTCTAAAAATGAATGACAATTTTAAACTTGAATTTCTTTTCAAACTGATAATATAATTATTTTAAAAATAATGCTCGAAACATAACCTGAAATTCACTTACCCAGTGGGAGCAAAGTTGACGGATTTGAGCTGACGGAACTCGTCATTTTTTTTAAAATGTTAATTCTTTTTCTTGTTTTGAAAAAAACTTAATTGTTATTTTTTTAAATCGTTTTTATTGTTTAACACGAGTCAACGGATTAAACTGAATTAAACGACCGGTGTTTACATATCACTATAGATGGCGCTTCATATATGTTTTGTTGTCATTGTGTTGTAAGCTGGAATAAATAAATAAAAAAATTCAGAGAAGTCCAAAAAATACTGATATTTACATTTTGCATATAGATTTATTTTGCAACAAATTATTTAAAGATTATTATTTTTTATTGTATACATTCATATATTAAAACACAAATTATAACAATTTAGCACTTACAAGAATGTTCGAGAAACCATAAAAAACCAGTTTTTAATTGGTATAAACAAATTACTCGTCAAAATATACTAAAATTTTCAAAATTATCCAAAGTAAATTTGACATTCTATCATTTAAAAAAATAATAACTGAAATTTAAGTTTTGCTGAAAAAAATATATTTGCCTTCACTTGTCAAATATTCAAAAATGTACTATTTTTCAAAAATTTTATTACAACACAAAATAGGAAATTAAAATATTGCTTGTTTTATTGAAAAAAATTATATTTATATATATATATTTAAATTTAGCGGTTATTTTGAGCGCGGGAGCGGCACCCTGCGGCGCCGCGTGAAACTAACAGTGACGTAGAGAGGTCTTTAAGACCTCCGGGCGAACATTTAGTTCATTAGTTTGTGTGTTGTCTGTGCGGTGCGCAAGATAGAAATGGCGACTGTTTTTACTTAAAGCGAAGTACTTACTGTTCCGCTAATAATCAACGGAAAAGGAGGTTAGCAGTCCGCAGTTACATGCCCAGGGTTTGTGTGCGACGTCTGCAATGATAATCGACAATCCCGATCAGTTCAAGAGTTGGCTTACGGCCGTTTTGGAGCCGCTGTAAGTAGGACAGCTTGTCCGATGTAACTCCGTTTTTTCCAACTTTTTGTTGCGCACATGCACGCGTGCCAGAACACGTTACCTTTCAACCTGCGACAAACTTAGCCGACACGTCTTACATCCCCGTTTTAACTTTCACACCCGAAACATTACAAGCAAAAGGCATCGGCCCTTCCGTTAAACTCCAAATTGCAGCAACAGTTGCCAAATGAATTGCATCGTTATGTCGGTGCGATTCACTTATAAACTCGGCCAGTGATGGGCAATGTAAACTCGGAGACATGGCTTTTACAATTTTAAACTTGTTTTGTCTTGTATTGTCTCGTTTTGGTTATTGCTCAAAATAACTCAATTTATTTTAATAGGTGGACACTTTTTGGTGATTTTTAAAATTTGTTATTCAAAGAATTACAAAATGTTGGTTATGTTTGTTAAAGAAATTGTAACGTACTGTTGTGATTGTATAATTAATTTATAAGATTTTCTTAATTTTTATACATTATTGTAGAAAATGTAAAAATATTTTACTTCAAGTTACAAATTTTAGAGATAAACAATTTATTGATTTTTATTCAATTAATTTTTACAAAATGCATTTTTTATTAACTTTTTTTTTTTTTTTTTTTTTTTTTTTTTTTTTTTTTTTTTTT
>JABFPM010003274.1:0-14670 GCA_022817325.1 Idris sp. 1 HC-2018
TTTTTATTCATATTTTTTTTTTTTTTTTTGATAATTCTACAAAATAAATTATTTCAAACATGTAATTATATTTGAAATTATACTTATTTATAATTACTTTTACTCATACAAAATTTTAAAAATAACAAATAAACAACCCAACTTTTAAAAAGAAATTTGTATAACAATTTGTTGACACTTTGTTTAAAAACATCAAAATCATTTATTTTGTTTTTAAATTAAAATTGGCGGGAAAAGTGTTGACTAAATAAAACAATAATGATAATTTAAAAAAAAATTATATACACACATAAATGTAATAAATAATAATTGACTAAATTAATAAAGGAAAGATGAGCGCGCGCGTAAATCCGTTGTGTGGCGTTGCCAGCGCTGGTTGCGGTGTCCGCCTGGCCGCCGCCTGCCGCCAGTGCCGCCTACTCCCTGCCTTTAGCTTGTTTAGCTTCACTCACTTAGCTTAGCGCAGAGCAGTTAGCAGTGCAGGCAGTTAGACCCTAGACAGTAGGCCGCGCGCAGTTACCAAACTAAGTGAACAAAAACCGCGAGTGTGCTTGCCAATTTTTCATTTTCATATTGTTTTTATACTGAACTTGCAAATTCGCCTGAGTGCTCGTTTCTAAACAGTGCAGTTCCAACCGAACGGGCTCTTTTTTTTTCCTCACCACTCCAAGGTAGGCACGTGCTTTAAACAAACATTTTTTTTCCCCCCAAAAAACGCCCTTAAGTTGTAACTATTATACGCTTTTTTTAATTATATTTTCTCTCTTGTTCTATTCTTTGTACTCCTCTCTCTCCCGCCCTTTCGCTGTCCCGCGCACAATTACAAATTGAAGCCGGCAATGAGCAACGCTGTGAATTTGAAATAGGAACATTTTTTAACTGATTTTCGGGGGAGTGCGCTTGCCAAAAAGCCGATTCTGTTGAGGTTAACCGGCGCTTTTTCGCCATTTTGAAAATGAGCACGTAACACGCACGCAATCGATAGCTTTGCAACGGGCAGAGGCGATGCCTCCAAATTTCCGACTAACCAATTATAACAGTAATAATCGCACGATGCTAAGAGTTGAATACAAAAGTTGTGGCGTTTTTTTTTCTTCGTTTTGTTTTTGTTTATTTAAAAAACAAATCAAAATGTAACAGATACGCTCTTTTTTCTAAATTTATGTTTAATTTCTTTGTCAGTTTTTGTTCAGGGAAAATAAAAAATAAGAAAAAACACTCTTAGCAAACAGTTAGAACGGTATCGGCTTTGTTCCTGCAACGCTTTGACCCTTTTACTGCTTGCGCCATCTTGCTCTTTCTTACTTTTACGTTACAACTCTGTGTCAAACCTATTTACTTATATATCCTTCTTTTTTTCTTTAAACAAAGGCAATTAATTTAACAAATAATAATAAAATTTCATTTGTATTTTGTATTGCTGATAAAAATGAAATGTTTAATATAAAAAATTAGATTGTTACAATAATAATATAATTTACATAAATCGTTTACATTTATAAAATGTCATAAATTTGTGTATACAACAAAGAATTTTTGAAACAAATCTAGTTGAAATTGAAAATTCAGCATTGGTTAAACTGAAATGAGAAAAAGAATTTTCCTTATTATGACTCATGCATGAAACATTTTAACTGATATATTCATATCATTTAAAAAGTAACTGTTGCATACAAGCTATATCAGAAAAATGTTTAAACATTTCACAAATTTGTTGGCTTTTTGAGAAAATAAAACAGTTCTTAAGTGCAAATCTATTTATTAGTTTATTATTTTTATCGCGAAAAAAAAGATTGTTTTTTTTAAAGTCTCATTAGTTTATCAACTGAACAAATGTCCAACTTTTATTTATTAATTAGTCATCTTACATTTAGTGCTGACTCAATGTTAATTCGTCAAAATGACATGTAGCATTGTTTTAACAAAATCATCAGCGTTGGTACAGATAACTGTAACAAATAAATTTGATTTTAACCATGAGAAAGGTTCAATTTTTATAAAAACCACTTCAACATTTATAAATTATTGCAGAATATTAAATATAATAAAACAAAAATAGTGAAAAAGTAATTAAAAAAAACAATTAAAAGTGTACTTAATTTTAGTAAAACATTAACCAATAATTAAACTTTAACGACAGTCTTAAAATAAAGTTTATAAGCACATAATCAAACATTGGATAATTTAGAGGTGACTATAGTTTTTAAAAATAGTTTAGTGCTAAAATAAATTTTGAGAAAATTAATATATATTTGTAGTAATTATTTATTGTTCGTTTAGATGTTAAGAGTTTTTTTTAAATATTAATATTTAAAATAAAAGTTAAGTAAATTTGCTTTTTTTGCTTTACAAGGAAGCAACAACTATTTATCGTAGCTATAGTTTGTAGAATGAAATAAGATAATATATGTTGTTATATGAATCAGACAATGTCTCCGATATGATTGTTTATGTTCTTTTTTTTCTTAGAAACTGTGCATTCTTTAAATAAAAAGTAATACGTAGAACAAACTTAGAAATATTATTTGATAGCAAAAATTTGATACTTTTGAAAAAAATGGTAACATGTTGTTTTTAAATGCCTCGTTAAATGTGTACGTACTAAATTGAAGTGACAAAAGAAATTAAATGAGATCATTCACTGGTACATTAACTTCACTAATTTTCTTAATTTAATTGTAATGCATATGTTTGGGACATAATTTGAGTTCAAGAATATTTGTAATTTCAAGCAAGATGTTATGTTAAGAAAAAAAAATACTGTAACAGAAAATTAATTATTTGTACTTAATTTGATAGGAAAAATTTGTTATCGCAAAAACAATTATAATTAACTAAAAATAACTTTAAGTATTAGTTTCAATAGAGAAAAATATTAATTCTGCAAACTTTAATAGATTAAGTTAAATTTTTGTTGACATATATTTTTTAAATGTATAAAGCAAAAAAATACTTGAGTTCTTCGGTATTTTAAATATTTTTTGCATTTTCTACACAATGATTTACTTATGTTTTTAAATATTATCTCTTTAATATTTCTATTCTTCATTAACAAAGTTACATGCTTTAAAGCCCGAAAAAAAGTGTGAACAAATCTTATTTTTAAAACTTGCAGTATCATCAGAAAAATGATTAATTTTTTTGTTTTTTTTTCAAATATTTTTTAAATACAAAAAAGAAGAGCAAATTTTCATGTAGAAAACCAAAATTTGCAGAACATTCATGTTTTCTAAAAAGGTATTATACTTGAGTCATAACAATTTAATGTATCATTTCATTTGCAATATAAGGTTTCAACTTTTTACTCTTGAAACCTAAATACATAAATTATTCACAATTTAATACAAACAAATTTTATTACTTAATAGGAATTTATAAAAAAAGTTTACATTTTAATAGAATCCCAGGTCAAAAGTAACTTTTTAAACTAAAAATAATTTATATTTTTATTAGATTTTTGTGTATATCTTTTGTTACATTTTGAAAAAGTTACATTATTTGTTATTGTTTCATATTTTATATTTATGACCAAGTCAAATCTCGTAAATCAAATGTCTAATTAATATTACGATCATCCTTTGATTTTACTGGTAATTATCAAATGCAGTCACGTCTTAGTTATTCGCATTTTTTTTTGGTACAAGCAAAGTCATTATCACAACCTTCGATATTGTGTATAGTACTTATACAGTGTCAAGTTATTTCCAAAACAAACATTCGCAATAAATTTACGACTCTCCGTGACACCATTTCTATGCAGCTCGTCCGCTTCAGAAATGACATAAGTAATCATATAGTGTACAAGAAATTTGATATTTTCAATCACTCATTCATTTAATTATCCGAATCATCGTTTATTCACATTCATTTATTCACTGCTATATCTAATTGTATTGAAAATTTGTATGATACTCCTCAAATCATATCCATTAATAAAAATAAAACCCAATGAAATAAAAAATACATACAAATGATTTTCCAAAAACTTAATTAATTTTCAATTGTTTATATTTCAACTTTATAAATTATTTAAAGTGTTTGCTGCACTAAATTAAAATAGTCAGATTTTCTTGTAATTTAGCTTGAATTTTAAACGCACAATTATCTTGCATTTTGCAAAACCTGAGCCCGATTGACTCAACAAAACCAGAGATATTCGATGCTGAACTTTAGAAAAATGACATCTATAGATATACAAGTCGTGTATATTATCAGAAAATTAAATGTCTTACATTTTATATAGACAAAGTTATTTAAATTTCGGAAAATGAAAAATTACAACTTTAAGAACACTTAAACACATTTATAATAAACTCTGATTATTTTAAATAAATTTCTTGTTTGTATTAAATGATTTAATATTTAATTTCAAATTATTGTATAACAGAAATATTAAATATGAAAATGAATCAAAGAAATATTAATTTCAAAAAGATTAAGTTTGAAGTTAAGCCTAATGACATTTTAAGAGTTTAAATTTAAAGTGAAAGTAACTGAGTGACAAATTTGTTGATTGGATGTTAAATTTGTAGCAAAACTAGTTTGAGAAAAGTAAGTAAGCGTTCGGGTAACAAGTTGATGATGATCATCATCATTGTCATCATCGCGGCCGATAACGGGTCGTTAACTTGGCCAGGTCTTCTGCCTTTCGCTTACTATGATACGTAGGCATTGACCAACACGAGAAATACTTCTAGTTTGCTTCTAGCGGAGAGCTGACCTTTCAGCGAAAGCACACTGGCACGCTCAACGCCATCTGTACTAGAGCGTATCTGCAGTTTTTCTTTGTCTGTTTCTTGCCATTCCTTTCGTCTTCAAAGCAAATACCCTGCACATAACACCTGCAATTATTGTTATTCTAATGACCTCTTTTATCTCAATTACAAAATGGACAAAATTAAATCAGAATCATTTTGGTATAATTTAAAAGTTATTTTAAATTAACTTTATTATTTTAATATAATCAAGTATTCTACAAATTAATTTTAAAAATCATGCTGTTATTATGCTAATTTATTATATTTTATACATATATTTAGTTTTAAATAAAATTGTAACTTGCATCTTAACAAGAGGATTTATTATTACAGTGTTTCATTCTTCTTATTTATATCCTCCCATGTATTTTATAAGCTTCGCCACTGTCTTAAGAATATTAATTAATCTTATAAATAAAAGTTACTAGAATTATATTTGAATATAATTATTTTGTTTTATGTAATAGAATCATTTTTCGTAAATAATTAAATACATTATTTAAATAATATAAACTATTGTATTATTTTTAGAAATAAATATTTATCTTTTTTCTCATTTAACAAGTTTACAATTTATAATAATTAACTTGTGAATATAATATGTGAACTGTTAATTTGTTTTAAAAAAAATTATAAAATTCTACAGAAATACAGTGAGGTCACAATGTAATAAAATTATTTGTAAGAACTACCAGCTGAAAAAACAATTTTTTCTGTTAAGTTGCAGCTCAGTCCCCGATGAATAGAGATAGAACAATCTTTTCAATTGTTTCAACTGAAAACCTTTCGAAACAACCCACTTTTCTCGAGATAGCATCGAACCTTCTATTATACCCAGCTTATAAGGACAAGACACGCTGAACTTAGTTATTTTCTCTGGAATTAGAACACCGAAGAAAAGTTTTTGATTTTTATTCCTTAGAGTAAAGAATTTGTCAATCTTTTTAAGCAGTCAAAAAATATAAATTAAAGTTTCTATTTATAAAAAACTAAATTTTTAAATAGAACTAAAGTTAAAAAAATGTTGTTATTTATTTAAAATATTATATTTTTTATGTTAAAGGTAGTAGTATTTGGGAAGCAGAGCTGTGCAGAATAGAAGCAACAATCATAAGAAAAAGGGAAAAAGGAGTGTGAAAAAAATGGGAGTACGACAAAGCAAGAGATCTGTGGACATAACAACCACACCGAAAAAAGAAGTTATAGCCAGCGAGGCTGGTGATACAGGGGCACAAGGTAAAGCAGAAAAAATTGAGGAAGCTGATTCAAAGCCAACTAACAATGGCCTTGTATCGCATACAGAAAGTGTCGAAGATAAGGATAAAGATGAGGCAACTGAAAAGGACACTGAAAAGGTATTACATTTTATTTAATACAATTAAATACCTCCACGTGCTGAATATCTTATTTCATTTAAAACAATTCCTTGCAAATTAATGGAATATATTCAATTTTACTGAGAAATCAAGTTTATTTGAAATTAACTTTTTATAACAGAATTATCATCAAGATAAATATAATAATTTTATGTAACTAATTATAACTTGAAGTAAATTAGGAATATTAATTTGTAAATTGATAAAAAAAATTTTTTTAATGAATTTAAAAATAATAATGTTGTGGGGTTGATATTGCAGAATTTAATAAATAAAACAAACTTTATTGTATTTATGGATCAACTTTTTCTCTTAAAAAAAACTATAATTTTGATTGAGAAAATTTTGACGGGTGTACGAACTGGCGATGACTGAAACGGTACCACTGATTTCTATACTTGTACTCAGCCATGCGAGTGTAGTAATCATATGTGTATATCTATAGGTACACTTAGGCCTTCAACTCATAATAACCTAGTAACCTTGACCATTGCGCGCTGTTCGGTTCTAATTAACATTAAATTATTGTAAAGTATTCAAAATAAACTTCCAAATATAAACTTAGAGTAAAAAAACATTTTCTTCTTTCAATTATTATTTAAAAAAATACTTTATTATATAAAGATTGTTAAAAAATTAAAGAATTTGATGATTTTGCTTGAAGATTTTTTCCCGAAAATGCAGATAAAATATTTTCGATTTAGTAGCGATGTATATTATTGTGGCACCCTCTTATAGATTAAACGATTTACACCAGGGATTTTAATTTTCTAGAATACTCTGTTATGAATTATTCATTTGTAATTTACAGTTCATTTTGTGGTGTAAATCAAAATAAATTTATGGAGAAAATTTTAAGAATACCAAAACTTTGAGATGCAGTATAAGATAACAATTTTTACGTCTTTTATCATGATATATTTATATTTGTCAAAAACAATTTTTAATAATAAAAAAAAACATAGTTTCACTTTTTTTATCGAAAAATTCGTCGTACCACTGTGTTGATTTACAAAAAGGGTTGAGGAAAAAAAGATGCATATGAGATTAGTTGACGTGTTTAGCAAAGAAGGATATTTCAAGCTTGCGTGACAGGGTTAGTGAATATCGCCATGCATTCAGTACTAAATACCGGATGTGAAGAGAGTCCTTTCAATGACGAGCTTCTTAACGACACTTGCAACTTGGAACAAGCACTTGATTAGTGTTGTTCACCAGATATGTTTTATGTACGAATATCAATTGTATTTTATTCGACTAAATTCAACATTTATATAACTTAAACATTTTTTTTTCTATTCTTTATTGAGGTGGAAAATTCAGGAACACACAAGGACAGACAGAAAATCTTAACATGGAACGAATGTTATTTTTTTCATAGAAATTTATGATTTAAATTAATGTTTATTATATATTTGATTGAAGTAACTTTAACCCATTTTTTGCCAAGCAGTTTTTCCGCAGAACTGCTAATTTCGTAATTATTTTGAATCAAAGTATATTTTTCATATTTAACTTTACACAAATAAATTATTCAACTATTCTAGTATTTGTTCACATAATTATACATGTAATTTTACGTTTATTTTCAAAAGATTTTGATAAATGAAAATTTTTTGTAATGATGCATAAACGCATCAACGGCAAGAAATCGTTTAATACTTCATGTTTATCTAAAAAAGTTCAAAAAAATATGTCAATTAATTAATTTGCGATTTAATAAAAAATTGACTATTTTTGACCTGTTTTTTTGATTTGCAATAAAATTGAGTTTTCGGTACATACAAATGCTCTTTGTAAAAAATGAGTGCAAATGTCATTTGGAAAACATTAAAAATGATTAATGGTTTTATAGTTAAATTAAATTGACAAAAATTTGTCTGTTGAAATTGTGCGATTTTCTTAAACGATTTGAATGATTGACTTAAATAACATTTTTTTTTAAATTTGGCACAAGTCATGCCGATTTATTTTCCACAAAGAACATTTACATATTTTTTTAACTTTCTTGGGTAAATATGAAGTATAAAAGTTATTTCAATTAGACGTATAATAAACATTAACTTAAATCATAAATTTCTTAAAATGACAAATATTATTTTTTTCAAGTTAGGATTTTTTATCCTCAAAAAAATCTTACTACCTCTAAAGAAAAAAACGTTTATGATTTTAAATATTATAATATAAAATAAGTACAATTTCAGAGTTTCATTTATTTCAAACAAATTTAAAATTTATATAACTAAAAAGTAAGTATTCTTAAAATAAAAAATAAATATTAGAATCAATATTTATTTAAATTCTAAACTTAGAAAGAATAATAATTAGAGTACGTGTATCATACGTCATTGTAAAAGAATTGGTGTCCTGTTCTAGCGATAATGGTAATTACATTTTCAACGCTTGTTATAGTAACCAGAAACTTTTTAATCAATTTTACAACTTTAATTTTGATAAGTGTAGTTAATAAAATGAAATCAAGAAAGTAATTATTATTTTTCACAAGTTATCAGTAAATATACAATTAAAAGAGTTAAAAAATCAAAAGCAATAAATTTTATTAAGCAAATTATTCGAATTTCAATACAGCTACTCGATGTTTATTGATTAACAAAAAATTATACATTTGTTTGGAGTTTGCAAAGCAGATGTTGACTGACTATGCTTTTTGAAATAATTAGTTGAACGTTTCCGCGAACACTAAACCACTCAGTTCGTCATGCTCGAGTAATGTCGAGGAAACAACGAACAAAATAGAAAGATAAGTAGTGAGCATTGTGCATGTTGCTTTACAAAGTAACTAAGAATAGAATACAATAATTTAAAGAAATATTTACATTCGTTGCACCTATATAGAATATTTTTTGTGTTCTTCTCAATTAACACTGGTATCAGACTTATATTTAAAAAAAAGCACTCGCATATTATATTAAATAAAAAAATGTTTCGAATACAACACTGAAAACTGATAAATTAAAAGTAACTTATCCTAAAAAGTACTTTGTATAAAATGCCAACTGACAAAAACATTATAAAGGTAGGAAGCATGGTATTGTGTTTAGTAAAGCGAAACGTGTCAAAACAACTTAAAAGAGCCATCAGCGGTCAAACAAAGAGTAACAGTTCCATATAGAAAACGTCTTGATCATCGTGAAACTTTTAAAATTATTGTTGCATTGACAAAGTTTGTAATTAAAATTTTAAACAAATCATAGATAAATGTGTAATATGAAGAAAAGAATAAAATTCTGTTAGTTTTTAGTTAAGTTAAAAGACATGTGTTTGTCGAAACTGTATGTCTTCATTGTTTCTAACACAATGAACTAGTACGTGAATTGACCATATGGTTTTTTTTCAGCTCCAAGGAGATTCGAAAGAAGGAGAGTCTATGGGAGAATCTCCTTCGGAAACCGTGCAAGTCACGACCCCAACAGACGAATCGCCTTCGAGCCCGACGACCGCTACATCTCCAGAAAACAAAGATGTCAAAAAGAAGGATAAGGTGATGGTCTTTTTTTTTTTTTTTTTATCTTTGTTAAATTTTATTTTTTTGTAATGAAAGATTAGCAGTTCATTTTTGCACTTTAATTTATATTTTTGCGAATATTCTCTTAATAGGATTAATTTATGCGAAATTAGATACACAGTTTATATATTTTGCAAGTACAGTAAATAAAATTAATTTTATTTTTTGAATTATTATGAAAGAATGGTCAATCGAAAAATCAAGATTAACCTAAGTTCTCCAAAAATGTTATTAACAAAATTTATTTTAATTTTTGTAATCAGTAAGTTATCTTGAAGAGTGGTAAAACTCAGTGTTTAAAGGATCAAGAGAAATTTTTATTAAAGAGCAATTGAATTGTACAATAGTAAATCTTATTAAGTTTTTTGAGCAAATTTTTTCTTGTAAAAATTACTTTATTATTTATCAGTTCTCTATATATACATGTTTTAATAGTTTTACTTCGAAAACAGTAGAAAACATTAAAGTTTAAACATTTTCATGGTGGAAAAAAAAATATTTTTACTCATAATAAGAATTATAAATCTAATATTACAAGATTTGTAAGTTTGTGAAAAAATCATATTTTTGCACTAAGTTTTGCAATTATATAAAATTCTTATTTAATAGAACAAAATATACATTGTCATAATCAATGATTTGGAGAATCTTGGATATTTTAAATTTCAAAAATTTTACTGAAATGGCCCATGAGATAGTGACATCAGCTATGGCTAATTAAAATAAATTTGAAATCCTACACATTCCTGTGCATGACAAATAACTCATTCGAACATCTTTTAATCATACTTTCGATATAATTGAAATATATTTCAACTAACTCTAAATTATATAGAAATTATATATTTAAACAAAATTATATTTAAGACTATTTCAAAATATCATCATTTTGAATCTTTAAATTTTACATTTTGGATAATTAGGAAGTCCAAATTGGAAACAATATTATCAATATATAACTCAAGTAAATTTAGATTTTTTATTCAACTTATTATGTATAAGTTCCTTATATTTTCGACTCTATAAAAAATTAATTTCATATAAAATTTAAATAAAAAAATTTAATCAAATGATATTCAAAATACAAGAAAAGTTCAAATGAGAAATAACTGTTGCCACTATCTTAAATAAAATGTATTACTCTGCAATTGAAGGTGTTAATTTGTCACTTTTAAGATGATTAAAGATTGTAAAGATGGAATAAAATATTAAAACAGTTAATTTATTTATAGCTGAAGAAGAAATGGTCCTTCAGATCGATCAGTTTTAGTAAAAAGGACAAAAGCAAGCCTAAACAAGAAGATACTTCGAAGAATGGAGATGTTACAAAAGATGCTCCGTTAGTTGAGGTATGTACAAAAGAAAAGTTACATTCGATTATAATAAGTGCCTCCATTTATTGCGAATTTACCGATTTTTCAATGTTCAGTAAATCGGTAATTTTTTTTAATAAATAATCAGTAAATATTCATGAAAACGGTAATTTTTTTACAAGTTTTTATAAATTGAAAAACAAATCACTCTATGCAAATTCTATTAAAATAACATTTAAACCTTGCGAAACCACTAACTTTTAATACAAATATTTGGTTAAACTCAATCCGACGTGGTTCGGCTTCTGATTTGAAAATATAAACTGTCAAAAAAAAGTTCAATTTGAATTTAAAGCTATATTTTTTATTTTATTTAAAGTTCAATTTAAAAAAACATATACTGTATTTTTTGGTAAATTTTATTAGTTACGTTTTTTATGTTCAAAAAATGAATGCACATAGTTCCAATGAAATTATTTGACTGATAATGTGTATAAGAATAGTTCGAACAAAATTTTAAATAAAATATTTTTTTAATTGACTCATCAATTGATGAAACTATTAAAATAAAATTGATAATTAAACGCTTTTATTTAACTCATTTTCGTGTCGTTATATTTTGTAAGTCAACAATTTTAAATTGAACATCGGTTTTTGTTTAACATATTTATTTTCATTGTTTAGATTTTGTTTGGATTTGATCATTTATTTTTTATTATTTTGTAATTTTTCAAGTTGAATAAAAGCTGACGGAAAAACAAACAAAAGCTGAAATAAAACAAACAAATTGTAGTTAGCTCTTGCTTTATTTGATAATAAAAAAACACGTCTTTACTCAATCAGAATATAATATAATAATGTAAAATCAAAAAAGTTGGCGCTCGCCAAAACGACGAAGTAAGTGGTGGGGACCGCGCCGTCGATAATGTAGGGACAGAAAAGAAAGAGGACGCTGTAATTGTCATTTTTCCAACAAAAGCGTTTTTTTTTAATTTGTTCATTTCTTTTTAAATTTAATTTTTTATTATTATCACATTTTATAAAAAATGAAATGCAGTAGAATCTATGAAATGTCTGCCATCTAAAATAATTTTCTTGTAAATAGGATGGACTCTTTAAATATTTCTAATTAATAAACATTTAAAAAAGAAGTTCGATAAAAAAATTCTTGTAGGTCCTACTTTATGAGTCGGATCCTAAAGTTATTTAAAGATCTTGACACAAGTTAATTATGAATTAAAAGGTTGAATTTGAATTCAAGATAAAAGGATATTTCACTTGGATAACGGTACATCTTAAATTTTAACCTAAAAGAGGGTTAAATCAGAATTTCGAAGCACAATGAAACATTGAAAGAAAAGATAGCTATTTATTAAAAATAAAAATCTTATGATAATCTAATTAAGTACTGCTCAATCTGTGGGCAACGAAGAAATAAATTCTCTTCTTGGTAATAATATTTTAATCAAATTAAATTTTCAAATAAATTCAAACATAAAAACTTTTTTATCAGTACATAATTTTAATGTGGTAATAAACCTCTTAATTTAAGTTTTCATCAAATTATACACTACCGTTCAAAAGTTAGCGAACATTTTTAAATCAACGAATAAAAAGGTTGTAGACTTTCAAAAAATGATTAAAAATGGGTCAAATGTTGATATGTTTGAAGTGGACTTTCTGCAATAGATTTCATAATATCAAACTGTAGTGTTTTATTTTTTGGGAAATGTATCCAAATTTTTATCATGAGGTGCTACTTTTATATTATAATGACAACAATTTGTCAAGTTTGATTACACGTTAAATTCAAAAAAAGGATATACAATTTGTCAAAAAGTTTTGCAACAAAACTAGAATTTGGACAAATAAAATATGTAATGGCTTTTTTCAAGTATTTTTTTTCCTTAACATTGATTGTCGAGTTAATTAACTATAAAAGAAAATTGTTATAACTATTCGAGCACGTTACCTGCAAAAAATGATATCTTCACTTTTTCATATATTAAAAAATACGTGTTGTTTTAATTATTTATTATGTGTCAATAAAGATTCAGAAAACATGGATTTTAATTAATTTTTACATTTGTATTATTTTGTATAATAATTTTTGTTACTTTTTTATGAAGTTCCAAGCCCTGATCACAACGTAAAATTTATTTTCAAGCATAAAAAATATGTTTTGAAATATTAATAAATTTATTATAAAATTGCTATTATGTTATTTGTTAAACACATGTTTCTGTTATGTAATTGCAAGTAAGGTAAATAAAAACTTTCGAAACGGTTGAATATCTCAAGAAATATTCAATAAAAATGAGAAAACTCCCCTTCCTACCATAGAGCATAAACTTTAGTATCATTGAATAGCTTAACAAAATATTGCACACATTTATTTTTAGATTTTCTATTCAATGTGTATTTTTCGATATATTTGACCATTCAGCAATTTTTTATTTACTCTATATAATGTTATAAATTATGCTTAAACAAAATATTAATTTTGATTCTAAGAATCTTACTTTTAAATAAATAAAGTAACATAAGAAAAAAAATCTAAATATGTTCATTAATTGAATCTATCGTAAAAAATTAAAATTCTTTATTAACGCAAATTCAAAATATTTGACAGTAAAAATGTCTATTTTAAAAAATTATTTAACTGCCTATACTCAATAAACATTAAATTGTCATTTTAAAATTTAAACATGTGTCACAGTTATCAGTAAAAAAAATTATCAATAAAATTTGAACAAAGAAAAAAAAATAAATAGCAAATTTTATCATGTTTTGCGCATAAAAATAAGCAGTTTCGCGGGCGTAGTGCAGTATCGAGCGTCGAGACGCCGGGACGCGCTGAGCTGTTGCCATGTCAACCAGCGAACTCGCAGGGTTTACACGTATTTATGTTCCTAATAAATGATCAACAATACATGATTTTGCAATTTATTAAAACAGCAAAAAATAAAAGAATATTCATCAGAATTTAATCTGTATTTACAAACCCAAAACTTAAATGTTAATTAATATAATTTCCCTTTATTAATATTATTTGTTTTATTTATGAACCCGGAAAAAAATGTTGGATCTGAAAATAGACGTAATCGTATAAACTGTTGCTAAATTTTATAAAAGATATCTTTTGTAGGGTAAGATAATCTGATTTTAATCGGATTTCATTGAATCTGAAGATTGACCTGGTTTTACAAAAATTTAATTACGATCAAAGAAATATTGACCATAACTTTTTTTTTACTTTTTTAGTCTGCTTGTGGTTTTTAAGATTTTTAGTCTGGCTGTGGGTTTTTAAGATTTTTTCTTTAAGCCTAACTATTCATTCATTATTAAATAATAATGAACATTCAACATTTTTATACATGTTTATTATTTCCGCTATCGACAATGAACAAAATATGTTTGATAATTTCCAACTGAAAATTAATTTAATTGTTTACTTTACGACCAATTGTTTAATGTTGCACAATAATCAAATTGTTGCCTTTGTCTTCACAGTTGCTTTTGTTGATATGGTTAGGTTTTTTTTCTATCCTTGTTTTTATTTATATACAGTAATCAGAAGTTAATAAAATTTACAATCATTTTTCCGAGCATATATAGTCCTTGTATTTGATACGTTCTATAGACATTCCAGCAGCATATATAAATTTTATTAGAAAATAATTTTCACAATTTTAAAA